>LOEQ01003235.1:11521-21779 GCA_001685075.1 Bramus lutescens | reverse complement strand
CTTCCTTCCTTCCTTCCTTCCTTCCTTCCTTCCTTCCTTCCTTCCTATCTCTCTCCCGCTCCCTCCCTCCTTTCCTTTTCTTTTATTCTTTTTCTTTCTTTTTTTTTCGGTTTTTGTTTTCTTGAGACAGGGTTTCTCTGTAGCCTTAGCTGTCCTGGAACTAGCTCTTGTAGACCTGGTTATTCTCAAAGTCACAGAGATCCACCAGCCTCTGCCCCACGAGTGCTGGGATAAAAGGCTGTGCCACCACCTCCCGGCTCACAGGGCTGCTTCTTAAGGTCCACCTTTTTCTACCATTTCCTCCAGCTTCCATCTCTAACAGATTTGTCTCCATTGCTTTATCTTGGAGACTGACTTTTATAGTTTAAGAAAACAGTCAAAAAAAAAAGCCACCTTCCAGTCCCCTTAAAGGATGCCTATTTGTTTCTTCAAAGGATTCTCCATTCCTGAGCCCAACTCTCTCATTCTCATAGTCTTAAATGTTTCTCCAACCCCAGGTCTCTCCTCATCATCCTCAGGCTCAGCAGACATTTTCAGTCCTCTTTATTCTCCCTGCCTTAGAAAAAGTGCTAGTAACGACCAATTCCTCACCAAATTCTTCCCCTCCTGTCTGCTGGACTCTGCTGTGACAGCTGTTCTCTGCTCTAGTTCCATTTCTTCCGGCCTTTCGAGCCAGCCTCCCTTCAAGTTAGGAACATGGCGATGGGGGGCGGGCCTGGAAGTCAGGCCTTCGCGTGTGTGGTGCCTGTGTGCGTGCCTCCTCGATCTCTCTTCTGAGAGCTCATCTCTCCTGAGATCCCAAATCTTCTTTCCCTAGGTCTGATGATGGTGGTTTTCCGTGGTGATCACCCCCCCAAGCATGCTGTGATGGTTAATCTTCATCATCAACCAGACTGCACTACGAATCACCATGGAAGCATACTTCTGTATGTTTGTAAGGTTGTTTCCAGAAAGGTTTAAATGGGTAGAGGTAAAGCCACTCTGTCTGTGGGCAGCACTGCTCCAGGGACTGGGGTCTGAGCATCACTGTTCCTCTCTCTCTGCTTCCTGATGGAGGAGGAAATGTGAGACCAGATGCCACATGCTCCTGCTGACCTGTATTTCCAAACTGTAAGCCAAAATAAACCCTTTCTTCCGTGTGTGTGCGTGTGTGTGTGTGTGTGTGTGTGTGTGTGTGTGTGTGTTGGGTGGGTATCTTGTCACCACTGAGTTATACACTATATGCCCTCAGTTCTGTGTTGGTGATTGGCCAGTGATGGATATCTTCATGGTTCTTCACTTTCGTTGTTTGGGATAGAATCCAGGGCTTTGCACATGCAGGCAAGTGTTCTATGACTGAGCTGCACTCCAGCCCCAACTTTTTTGTTTTGTTTCTGAGACCATCTCATGATATAGCCTAAGTTGATATGAATTTTTTTTTGTGATCCACAAGATTTCCAACTTTGCATTCTCTTACCCCAGCACCGAGAGTGCTGGGATTACAAGTGTGTACCAGCATGCCCACCTCACACATTATGCATCACAACAATATCCAAACTGATACACATTTGCTTTCTAGTTGTTTATAGAGAAACTGAGTGGAAAACCTAAAGCCCATACACTATCCTCTATTCCAGTTTTCTACTAAATTTTCCTTTTTAATGTTGTCTGAGTTATTTTTCTATCAGTGTGAAGAAACACCATGACCAAGACAACTTAGAAAAGAAAGCATTTAATTGGACTTATGGTTTCAGAGGCTTAGAGTCCTTGATGGTGGAGCAAGGACATGGAACAGTTGAGCTCACATCTTGGTCCACAAGCAGGAGGCAAAGAGAGTACTGGGAATCACATGAGTCTCTGAAGCCTCCACCTGCCCCCCCTCCCCCAGTGACACATCTCCAACAAAGCCACCTCTCCTAACCCTTCCCAACAGTTCACCAATGGGGGAAACAGGCATCAAACATATGAGACTGTGAGGCCATTCTCACTCAGCCCACCACAAACATCCTTCCTCAGCAGTGTGTCTGTTACAACTGACAAACCAGTATCTGGCTTATTGTTACTCACTACAGCGTATGATTTATTCTAGGTGCAGTCTGTACTACAGAGTACTGTGGGTATAGACAGGAGCATCATAGTCTGTGTCTGTGACCACAGTGTCATGCAGAACATTTTCCCTGCATGACGTGATTCCTGACTTTCAGGCCTCTACAGTCAACGCAACACTTTCCCCCAGACAGGTTCCTCTCCAGAAGTGTCCTCTTTTCTTACACGTGTCTCCCATTTCCGCACGGTGTCTTTGGTATTCCCCCACCTTCACTTCAGACTGCTGCACTGTTCTACTGTGTATCTCGCGAGTTGCTTCAGGTAGGAAACTAGCCCTGTATGGCTTTCTAGGGCATGCGCAGCATCTCCAGGCTGGAAGTAAAATGCATGTTTAAACACATGAGCAATGAACCCACCATGTCTACCACTCAGTGATTGCTCTTAGGGTTTACTTTGTAGAACATAGAGCTGCTGTATAGCAAGTGTAACCTCAGTGTCTTGAAGGAGAAAGAAAGTCTGTAATTGTTTTACTTTCTTACAAATATGAGGTATACATAGTGGAAATTAAGCACTATGATGACCACGACAATCACAACAACAAAAAACTAAGAGCTGTCCTGGTCATCCTTCATCTGAACAATAATTTAAATATTTCCAGTTTCACAACTGAGGGTGTCATGTGTCATTTTATGAACAGGGCTCGTATTTCCTCTGAGTGCCACTGTGATTTCAGTTGGACACACAGAGGCTGTGTGTGTGTGCATGTGTGAGCTTCAGACTTGGGGGGTGGACGTTCAAAGAAATCACTCCTTTTGAGTAAATATACAAAGGAAAGAGTTTTTATGACTAGACAAAAGATATCTTGTCTCATAGTCTTAAATAAAGGGGTAGAAGGAAAAGGATTCTAATTATTTTTTCCTTGGTGGAGGCTAAAACAAAGAGAATGTTTAGGGAAAGAGGGCACAAACAAGAGATGTTTTAACAAAATTTTTAGCAAAAGCCCACAACAGATACTACAATTTAACCAGGAGAACAGAAGCTGGCAACTGGACACTTAACCTTGGTGATTCGGCTAACAATTACACACCCCAGTTCTGAGACTCCAACAGTTGACAATCATTAATATGGCTAGAAACCTCTGGGTGTCATCCAGGGTGTCATATCTCATTTTTCTCCTAAACGGCTACTGTGCTCAGCTAGCTTCTGCCTCCTCTTTAATGCTAGAAGCTCCCTTAGATCGGAGCTACACTTTTAGCGTCACAGAATTCCTGTTTGTATATGCCAAGTCAGGAAGTCACTTAGTGGGGCCCCAGTCCAATCCAGGGCAGGCAGCTTGTTAGCAGGGCCCCTTTGGTTCAGAGTGCCCCTCCCTCAGGAGCCCCAGGAAGCAAATAACGGCAGCTCAGGGCAAAAAGAAAAGGGAAAGTTTATTTTGAGACATTTTTAGACTTAGACTGTGTTTACAGAAAGTCCACAACAGATTCTGGGAGCCAGTGATAAATGAAGAAGCTAGCCATATACACTAGCTCTCAAAAGACGGATGATCAATTTCATTTAATTGCTCCATTGGATATCTGTAAATCTACAAGACTCATTAGATAAAGTTGGTCAATAGGAAGATGTTTTAGAATTCTTATTGTTTTGTGTGGATAAATGTTTTGCTTGTGTTTATGTCTATGTGTTCATTGCCTACAGAGGCCAGAAGAAGGTCCAGATCCCCTGGGACTGGAGTCACAGACTGCACTGAGCTGCCATGTGGATGCTGGGAATCAAACCTCAGCTATCTGGAAGAGCAGCCAGGATTCTTATTCTCTCAGACATCTCTCTAGCTCCATGTCAGCCAATTATTAAAGAATACTAAATCATTTGTATATATACTAAACCGCTCCCAAAATATCTCTGCATTTGAACAAGATGCTTGGTCAAAGTCTAGAATACTAGTTGCATCAATCATCCCTCTATGGAATTAGTATTGATATTCCTCCTGCCCAGAAGGGGCAAATGACAATTTGTCATCTCTGAGATGCAAGTGTTCTTCATGTGCTTGCTCCTCATCTCTCTCTCCCACCTCATCTGTGTGCGCACACATGCATGTGGCATGTGGTCTTACATCAGGAAGGCGAGAGGGATGGGGTCTGATACTTAGGGACAGAGGGTGCTGCTCCTGTACGGATGCTGTGGGCCACAGTCTGGTATGCTACTGCGCACAAGTCTTAAGGGTGAAGCAGAAGAACCAGCAGAGGTCTTGATGCAAAGGTAGCATCTGAGTCGGGGTTTGAAAGAAAGGTAGAGTTTTACTATTAAGACATGAGTATTGGTGGGTACAGCCTTCGGGGTTCACGGGCCTGTATGAATCAAAGCATGAGGGAAGTTTTGGTGCCTGAAACCTGGGCAATGACTACTTCTATGTGGTGATAAACTGAATCTGTATCTAGGTCATGTCTTGACAAATGTGCTATTTAATACTATACACTTAGAGTTTTATATATAAATCGGCACCACGAACCTCTACTAAAATACAGAGCTATAGGTTTAAATATTCCCCCAATACTGAGATTATGGTTTTAATGCATTTATAGAAAGCTCATTTACTGACCTGTTACGATTCTGTCGTCGAATGATTCAGTTTCAAACTGCAATAAGTCACTTACAATTGGAAAGGCAGCGAAACCTGATATATAAATATTGTATTTAAGTTAGAATACACAAGTGTACATTCATCCATCACAACTCGATCCCATGGCCAAGAACGCTAGGCTGGAGTGCCCTGCTCCCCGTCACACACAGCTGCCATGGCCCAGCAGTGTGCTCCAGCCACAGATGTCTGCCCTCAGGTTGCAGCCTTAGGAAAGGGAAAATGTGCAAGCCAGTTTGAGTACAGAGCCTTCGTGAATCATAAAGCCTTCCACAATCATCTCACCTATAACTATGTCGATTCCCCCTCCCCAAACTCACCTTTATGTCTACCCAATGCATACAAATTACTTCCTATTCAAACTCTTTTTCACACATATGATTTGATGTAGCAGTTCATCGCATGTGGTTCTAACAGCTTGTCTCCTCTATGGGATGGTAGTGATGGAGGGATGTTTTCCCAGAGGAGTCCCCCTGGGCACACACAGAGCCAGCCAGGTTTTCATTAGGGGTTGGAGCTGTTTGCTCTATATACAGCTGGCTGAGAGCAAGCCCACAGTCCGTCCCCGCTTCCAGAGCAGCAGACCGCAAGTGATGGACTCTTTCAGCCCCCAAATCACAGCTCTCTGAAATGCCCCTGTGCATGGGAGTGAATCACACAACCCCCAGACTCTAGGGGAGCTCATCTATTAGTGCGGCAGTGGGTTAACTATGACTTGACCAACCCATGCATCTCTGGTAAAAAGGCATCGTAGAAACAGTGGGCACAAGAAGACCACACTGATCTTTCTCTGGTTCCTTAAAGCAGGAGACGTTTCCACCTTCAAGAGGCTCTTCTTGAATCATGAAGCAAATGAAGAAGGTAAGATCCTATCAAGATAATAGTAAGCCGGCCACAGAGGACTTTCTCACAAGCAAACCCAGGGAAATTCTGACCTGCCTGGTGACTTTCGCAATGAGCTACCCTAAGCCCAGCCCTTGCACTTGTCCCACTCACAATTCAGTGTGTTCTGTGAATCCTGACTATAAGTGACTGTCAGGGACTGCAGCTTTGGGTCTTTAGAGACCATGTGAAGACCTTGTACCAACAGAATCCCATGCTTTCTTCCTGTTCATCAGGCCCAGCTGGAACCTCGAGGGTGAAGATAGAGTCATCCTTGCATCCCTGGTACTTTTTAGGGCCACAGCTCTCCTGAGAGGTCACTTAGATTGCCAGCTACCTTCAGGCCTCAGAGTTTAGCTCTTTGTATTATGTAAGTTCTGCCTTCTAGCTCCTTCCAAGGATTGGTTTTGAAAGCATCTGTCTGTGCAAGCACTGTCTTTATGCAAAGAAACTCGACAGCTATCTTACTATGCACTTGGAACCATTTCAACAGTCTCTCCCCACTGTGAGGAGACACCTAGAACCATCTGTAAAGTAGCTTTGGCAGTAAGCTGGATCAACAGTCTCTCCCTACTGTGAGGAGACACCTAGAGCCATCTATAAAGTTGCTTTGTCAGTAAGTTGGACCAACAGTCTCTCTCTACTGTGAGGAGACACCTAGAACCATCTATAAAATAGCTTTGGCAGTAAGTTGGACCAAAGGTCTATATCAAAGCACATGGATGCAGATGGCTGGATGCTGCAGTCACCAGTTGTGGACAGCAACCTATCATGGTCCTGTGCTTCTCTCCAAAGCACACAAAGTAAAGGATCTTTTTAGAGAACCAGATAATGCTACTCTCAAGGAGTAGATATTTCCCAGAGGGGTTTTCACTTAGGGGCAGTACTAGTTTTTTATCATGTCTTTACACTACAACAGATCCCTACAATGCACATCAAGCAACTTGCTTTGATTTCAGCCGGGAAGCTCACTATCTGGTTCATGTGGCTGTTAGTGGCCTCCACCACATTAAATAGGAAACACGATATGAGTGTCAAAGAATTCTTGAAATAAAATTGAGAGTTGACCATAAAAAGTTTTTTTGCATAAATTCTCTAAGCTTCTCAAGATGATGAGTCAGATTTAACCAAGGCTGGCTTCCTGTGGCTCATCATTCACATTTTAAATGGAACCAACCTGCTGGTTATATGCTGCTTTCCTTTTGAATATAATGAAGCATCAAGGATTTCATCTTTTAGGAGTTCAGCATGGAAGTCTAACAAAACCTTAAGATTCCAAAGATGTGTCATTCTGAGTAATGACCTGGCCCCAAAGCAGCAACGGTCCCTGGGCACTCTACCTGTAAACAGCTCCGCCATTACACAAACCAGCATGGGTTCTCTAGAATGTTAAGATATGGTAGGATATAGGAAGGGCCTACATGCAGCAGAGCCTGTAGCATCAACACAACCAGTCAATCAGGCTGCTGGAAAATGGTTGTGTGCGGCTTATTTCACAGTCTACGGGGCCGTTCATCGTTCTCCATGAGACTTCAGTAAATGCAAACCTTGATCCAGGCTAAAGGTTCGACTAGACACAAAGAAATAAACAAAGAAATCACAAAACTGGTGACTGGAGCAGGAACTGAGCCCCTCTGGTTAATAACATGGTCAAAAGTTCAAAAACAACAGCAATAAGAAAGCCCAGAACAATGAATGAGGAAGATAGACTTGAGGATGGTGATTTTGTCTTCCCACCACATCGTGGCATTTGTGGCTTCATCATTTAAATCTAGCTCACACAGAAGAGTGAAAGTCCACTGGAGTGACAGATGATTCTAGATTTCTGCTCACAGGTGGGACATTGCTGAATGGCACTTAGTAGGGACAGTTATTTGTAAATACAAATAGTAGCCTCCTTGACAGTTGAAGGGCTTCAGGCACATCCCATGGTATACTGACTCATGGTGCCCTATTCCTGTCCTTTGTTCTTAGAGTCTAAGGATAATCATTTTTACCTTAATATGCAAGCCAGACAAATTTCTGGTCCCTTTTCTCTCTAATCTCCTTCATTATTAGCACCTATTTGAAAGCATGTATGAGTAAGTCATGTGTACTTTACTCAGGATAGAAATCAACATATCACTTTAGGATATTAAAACAATTCTGTAAAACCACAGAACATAGCATCCATAAATTTGGTAGTCTAATAATAGCACGCATGTTAATATCCTCTCCCCTAACCCACCAATGTGTTTTATATGCACATATATTGTACCCGAGTTTCTATGGTGCAAAAACATCACTCTTTACCTTAACAAAGTTTCCTCTTGGTCATTAAAATGCTTATTAATCTTAATTTTAAGTATACACAGGGGCCTCGTACCTGCAAATAAAGTGAGAAATAAATGTTTGTGGTCCAGACCTTGCTTTGGCTAAAGAAAAGATCTGAGAGCAGAAACTGATTGCACAGCTTGGCGTGGGTGTGGTTTCAGGGGCAGAAAAAGAGACTGAGAGCAGAGTCTTGTTTCTGTACTTTTGTTTTCATGGTTTTATTTCTCTACTCCTTTCCTTTAAGCCTTTCTGTTATTCTGTGTAAACTGTCATTCCAAGATTGCCAGATGTCCTCAGGCTTCCTGCTTCCCCCTACTCAGCAGAGAGGGGCTCCCATCTGGAAACTTGGATTGTTGGGCCAGATGACAGACATTCTGGTACCCTAAGGGCTCTGTTCAGTCCTCCAAGGCCACCAGGGACCCACATCCTTTCGGTAAGTCTGTGGATCTGTCTGGGACAGCTTTGCCAAGGACTACACCACAGGCCCCCTGCCATTGAAGGATTTGCCATCTTCATTTATTCCATGGTGATTTTTCTTTTTTGGTTCCACATTCTTTAAGATCTGTTCTTTACACTTCAGCAGCAGGAAAGGCTGTGTCCACACAAAGAGATGATTTGGATGAGTCTGAAGGCGCATCCTTTGGGGCCACTGTAGGGAGTGGAGACAATCCCCAGACAGCCCCCAGAGATGTTGGGCCCATTCTCAGGTATGAAAACAGCCCTTCCAGGCTGGCCCTGGGCTAATTTCATACTCTGGGACAGGACTGCTCATCAGTGCCCGGATGTCCTTTCCAGAGGCTCATCCTTAGAGCACCCACAGGGGAATGTCCCTTGTGGTCAGAGGTATAAGATGCAGCCTCATACTGAATGGTCTGTGGTACTGAATGGCCTTAGCGGTAGCCAGGTCACAGCCTCAACTTACTCCCTAGTCATGATGAAATATTCTTAAGAAGCCAGAAGTGACAAAGAGATCATGGGAGGGGTGTGGGAAAGCTCAGAAAGGTTCTGGAACTCTTGCCTCAGTCTTCCAAGTGCACAGATTACAGGTGTGAGCCTACACACACAGTTCAAAAAAATAAATACATTAGGGAAATACTGTCCTATAAACTTTAGATTTTTAGCTTGAAATCTAACAGATAAATGTGAAGAAATATTTTCTCCATCTGCCAAGTTATAACCAGTCCTCCACTTAAAGGGACTGATTAGTTGCCTAATAAAACATAAGAAGGCACTAGAGGCCACCAGGAGAAAGCCTCAGCAGCATGGTGGGCCATGGCAACAGCAGTGGGCTCCAGAAATTATCTGACCACTGGAGCCTTAGCCTCAACCATGCACAGACCTGGAGGAATGACACTCTCAGCTTTGAGCCTATAGGCATCCAGAGGAATGATCACTGAAGGCTCTGCCCTGCTTACACCTGAAGGACTGTTCAATGGAGCCATGGTCCCCAACTACACCAACTGGATGAAAAGCAACCCCCCTGAAACACAGGATCCACCTGATCTGATTGGAGGAAGAGATGGGTAGACACAGGGTAAGAATGCACTCAATAACAAAAAGAAAAATACAGCACCACCAGAAACTAGTGGTTCTACAACAGCAAGAACTGAACATCCCAATGCAAATGAAGCAGAAGAAAATGGCCCAGCCACAGAAGAAGCAAGATATGACTGTCTCACTGAAAAAGGTTCTGAGCCATGTGGTTAACACAGATAAGAATAATGGGCTAATACAAGTTTTAAAAGTTAATAAGAAGCCTGAGCTAATGAACCAATCAGTTTATACCTAATGTTGACTTCTGTGTGATTTCTTTGGGATTTAATGACTGTGGGAACCAGGCAGCACAAGGACCGGGTGGGACAGAAACCCCGACAACAGAATGTCATGCCAGTGTCGGGCTGACCGAATCTACTTAAAAGCCTAAGAGAGCTTGGGAAGTTATTCTAGATAAAAAAGAATAGAGTTAAGCATGGCTTCTTAATAGCAGCATTTCTCAGATGGGCTCTGCTTGCTAGAGGCAAGCACTCTCATTTAAGAGAGGCTTCCTGAGTGAGCTTTGGCTGCAAAACCTTGCAGCTCTTTTAAGAGGTCCTGCCATGAAACATTTAAATGGTGTTGATGAAAAGCTGACTGCATGCTTTTAGGTTTGCAGCTGTAGCAGGAAAAAAGCCACACCTTTAAAAAATGCCAGCTTTCTGGGCCATCCTGCCAGGGCAAACTCTCACTCTTTCAGGCAGGAGGTCCAGCTACAGAGCATTTGAGTGTGGTTTATGAGCACAATGCTGCAGCTTGCTTGCTGGCAAGGACCTTGAAACACCATAGAATTGTGGCAATAAACATAGCTATAGCTGGTACCTCTGCCATGAGGCTGGAATCTCAGAAAGCTAAGGAATGGGCTGGATC
>LOEQ01003234.1:183653-204655 GCA_001685075.1 Bramus lutescens | reverse complement strand
CTTGAGGGGAGGGCTCGCAAAGGGCTGCTGGGAACCGTAGTCCAGTCGTCTGCTGTCGGGCGAGTGGGCGGGGAGGTCGTTCTTGGATTAGAGAAAAATTGTCCCTCATTTAATTCAGCATTCTGCATTATCTGAAGATGCTGACGGAGAACATCTGATCCCTATATGTTTGCGTATACAGGATCTTTGTTTCTGAGCATTTATCCCTTTACCACTTTGCTTTTTTATAAGCCTACAAATTAGACCAGATAATGCTGCTAAATTAGGTCCTCCCTCTTTGCAAACAAATACCTTTGTATTTTATCAACGGAGAAGTTAATTTATGTAACTTTTTGTTTTGTTTTGTTTTTTGAGACAGAAACTCTAGCTGTGGAGCCTGTCCTGGAATTATCTGCTTGACTCTGCCTCCCGAGTGCTGGGATTAAGAGCGTGTGCCACCACTGCCAGGTCTAATCTATGTATTCTTATTCTACAATTATGTCAGTGTATAATGCATATAAAAGACACCTTTAGGTACCAGGGATTCGGGGATGGACATACTTTACCTAGTCTTTGTAAAGTATAAATAATGAAAACAAAATAAAGCATTTATATCTGTTACAAGGAAAAAATTGAGGGAGATTACTTTGGACAGAGAAGGTGACATTTAAAGTGAAAACGGAAAGAGAAAGCCAGAAACATCCAGAGGAAAGGATTACAGGCAGGAAGGAAAAGGAATGCCGTGGTCAGTTAAGAACACCACATGGCCCAGAGGTAGAGCGCTAGTGCAAGGCCCTAGGCTCAGTCCTCAGCTCCATGTAGGGGTGGCGAGATGACTTAAGCCACTAAAGATTAGGCTCACAAAAACGTAAGGAGACCTGTGTAGTTGCAGTCTGGTGCAAGATGGTTTTATGAGGAAATCCTGGAGGACAACAGATATGATGGAGCAAACCCGCAATCCCAGTACTTGGGTGGCTGAGGAAAGATGAGGAATTTGAGTACAAGACCCCATCTCAAAAAACAAACAAAATCAGCCAAACAAACTTCACAGCAGACAGGACTGATACAGTAAGAAATGTGTTCTTTACTTCAAGAAGCCATTAAACAACTTTAAGCAGAGAAGTGATGTTACCTACTGGTTTACCCTTTAAGCTCACAAGATTGTCAGATTTGATGGTGCATGCCTATCAGCATTTGGGAGGCTGAGGCAGGAATGTTCAAGACTAGTCTGGATCACACATAAAGACTTAGCTAAAAGGAAAAAGAAAAGAAGAAAGAAAGGGGGCAGCTAGATAGCTCAGCAGGTAAAGGTACTTGCCACCAAGACTCCACCTGAGTTTGATCCCCAGGATCCACAGGGTAGGAGGAGAGAACTCTGACTTCCACACTTGCACCCCGCCCCCTCCCAAAAAATAAAATAATGAAAGGAAAATGAACTAGGGAGAGTGATTTCAAGAGATTCTAGAAAAACAGTAGTGGCTTTTGCTGTTTTTTGTTTTTGTTGTTTTTTTTTTAAAAAGCTGCTATGAAGATTAGAGAAAAAGACACAAGATAACTCAGAAGTGGTCCACTGTCAGACACAGAAATACTTGCTGAAGTGACATCCTTGTAGAAACTCAGCTGAGTTGTCACTAGCAAAAAATGCCCCTCTCTGGTAGCTCTCCAAGGCCCAGGCACAGCCCCAAACAAGGAGAAAAGCAGAGAGAATGAAGCCATGTCTGCTGGGGTTAGGATACCAACTTTCCTTGGAAATCTCTGGGCTTTTGATAGCTGCTTAGGAGATAGCGGTGGAGCTGCAGAATACCAAAGATACAGCAACCAGGGAAAAAAGCTGAACAAAGACAGTTCTCCATAGATGAGCAACTACTAAACTCACACCAGATTTCTTAGCTGGACATTGTGTGTCACACCTGTGAATCTGAGGTCAGCCTGGGCTATAACAGGCGACCCTGTCCAAAGCAACCATGGGTGCCAGTCTGTAATGGAAGAAATGCCTGAAAGTACTGAGAGAAATAATTTAACTTAGAAATGTACATGTAGCTAAATTATCAAACTAAAACAGAAACATTACCAACAGAGATGGAGAAAAGATATAATTCATGCCAGGCACAGTGGTGCCAGTTGGAAATCCCAGCGCTTGGGAGGTAGAAGAAAGATAAAGAGTTCAAGTGTTACATAGTGAGTGGGAGACCAGGTAAGCTATATGACACCCAAGCGGGGTGGGGGGTGATTAAAGAAAAGGAACAATAAATCAGATGAGTAATTATACGCTCACTGCTTAGGCCAATTCTGATGGCATACTAGTGCATACCACTTTATACTCTTGTAGTCTACTGACTACATGCATTCAGCCACCTGCTGGCAACACAGGATGCATGTCTGAGAGACGGATGTTCATCATTTTATTCTGATTCCATTCCATATAATTAGCACTGAACATGGATTATCAAAATAAGTAGCTTCCCTTAAATTCCTTATATTCCAAGTCATTAGGGCTGCAAAGGATCATTCTAATTCCTAAAGCACGTAGCATTCTCCAAAACAATTAGCTGAATGACTAAGATGCGTAATAATACACATGCCTAGCACCACCCTAGTTGAGTTGTTTTCTGTTCTCTGCATCCAAAAGAGCCTAGCACAAATCTTTAAGACAGATAAATTATAAAAGTGGAAAAAATACAGGGACATAATGAACAAGACAGCAGTATCCATTCTCTTGGCCTGAAACAAAAAGGACCACACACAGAGTTACAAAACTGACTGAAAATATAAAACACCTACTCATGTCTATCAAAGGGAGATAATATAAGGAAGCCAAACACAGACATGTGCTTGTATCAAAATTAGGCAGTGAGTCATGTCAATGTTTGTATTGTGTCATTCCCATGGTTTTCTTGTGCTTCTTGACATCCATATGAATGACTACAAAACTGGATTATGTAATAGGACACAATCTTAAATAGTAACTTTAATGAAATTTGATTCAGCTGAAAACAAATACTTCTCTTAATGGCATACATGTTTGTATAGGGCGCTCATTCATTCCCAGCTGCCCAGACTCGAAATAATCACTCAGAAAACTGTATTATTTACAACACTGCTTGGCCAATGATTCTAGTGTATTCCTAGAAAACTCTTACATTTTACATTAACCAATTTCTATTATTTTATATTTTACCATGAGGCTCGTGGACTACCAGCAAGGTCCCAGCTGGTGGCTGGCTTCTTTCTCTTCTGGCGGCTACATGCTTCTCACTGACTCCACCTTCTTTCTCTCAGCATTCAGTTTAGGTTTCCCATCTAGGTCTACTATACCCTACCATAGGCCAAAGAAGCTTCTTTATTCATTAACCAATAAAAGTAAAACATAGAAGGATTTCCCACAAAACACACACACACACACACACACACACACACACACACGCACATGCATATCCATGCTTAAGCAAAGGTGGAGTTTATTAAATAGAGGTTTTAGAAAGGCTGGAGAGACAGCTCAGCAATTAAAACACTGGCTGATCTTCCAGAGAACCTGTTCGTTTCCCAGCAAACATGTGGCAGCTCACAACCATCTATAACTCCAGTTCCAGGTGATCTAATGCCTTTATCTGGCCTCCATGGGTATTGAACATATGCAGTGCACATACATTCATGCAGGCAAACACTCAGACACATAAATAAAATAAAAAAGAAACTTTTAAAATGCAGTTTGACTCTCCATAGGATAAAGGAGTAAGTAGTATGATCTAGGTTATCTGACTAGTTTCTTTCTCTGCTTTGTTTTTATTTTTAAATCTTCCTTCTGGGGGTTGGAAAGATGGCTCAGTGGTTAAGAGCACTTCACATAATCCAGGCTGACCTTGAATTGGCTATGTAGTGCAGGCTAGCTTTCAAAGCCTGATTATCTTCCTCTACTATTAAGTGCTGAGATTACAGATGTGAGTTATCAACCCCAATACCCTTCTCCCACTCTAAATAGCCTATTTTTGTTAGTTTTTGTTTGGGGGAGACAGGGTCTCCCTAAACTCAAACATACAACATAACAAAACAGGGTCTCACCAAACACAAACATATTAAACAAATACACAAAACTCTTACTGTACTGGAATTCATTATGTAGAACAAGGAGGCTGGCTTTGAATTCACCGAGATTCATCTGCTTTTGCCTCCCAAGTGCTGGAATTAGAGGCACGAGCCACTATGCTTGGCTCTAAAACTTCCTGACGGCTGTCCAACGTTAGTGAATCTAGTGGACTCTGCCTCTCTGAAGACACAACTGTGCCTTTCTGTGATTCTATTTGAGCAAGCTGGAAGTTTAGTTTTCCAACCAACTAACCAAATTTCGGCATTCAATTCTTATATCCTAGTTAAGTATTACTGTGACTTTAAAGAAACTATCAATTCTGAAGTAATGAGTTTTGATTGAATTTACTTTTTAAAAACCACTAGGATTTTTCTCCCCAAGTCAAGAGTTTCTTTGTGTAGTCCTGGCTGTCCTCGAACTCACAGAGATTCACCCGCCTCTCTGCCTCTGGAGTGCTGAGACTAAAGGAATGTGTCACCACTATCTGGCAAAAACCACTTGGACTTTAATTGTGTTGTAGAAGTATAGTAACAAACATTTGGATGTTTATAAACATTATTTCCACTCTAGCAAATAAATTGAATAAATGTCATATCTCCACTCCAAAAAATAAAAAAGGAAAAAAGAAAAGCTAATCCCATTTCAATGTCACATTATTAATCCCACAGTTAATGCTTGTAAAACATAGGCTTAGGTGCCTAGAGAGATGGCTCAGGGGTTAATTGCACTGTCTTCTCTTCGTGAGGACCCAGGTTCGTTCCCAGCACCCAGATATCTGTTAACAATTGTCTGCACTTCTGTTCCTATGGAACCAACACCTCACACAGACATACACATAGAAAAAAACACCAATGCACATAAAATGCAAGTAAATAATTTAACAAAGAACTCATTCTACTCATTCTATACCAGATGAAGACAGCACTTTTAAGTATTAATATAACACAAAGAAGCGTCCTCTATCAGACTACCCAATAGCACTTGATGGTTATAGAACAGAACACTAAGTTTAGCTGGCAATGACCCAAAATTTCCTCTGGGAAACATAATTTTTTGTTGTTTGTTTTATTGGACAGGTTCTTACAATGTAGACCAGGCTAGCCATGAATTTTCAGAGCTCTGCCTGGAAATGAATTTTTAACCATAAGGAAGACAAAATAGCCAGTTAACACGCCTTGTCACAAATGAATCAGTCCCATTTATTAGGTTCATAGAAAACATCTAGCTGTATAAAACTCACAGGGAAAAATGGCCGTATTTGAAAACAGCTACAAGGATCAAAGAAGAGCACAGGATGGTAATGAGCAGAGTCACAGAACACACTAAAGAGGTATGGATCGTCAGTCCCACTGGAACTTGTAGGGTCAAATTCTTACGGATCTGTAGAGAGAGGGAAACAGAAAATCAGAGGCATTTAATAACTCTAGGTGCTCAACTATGGATGGGTCATCTACATCAAGCTCCTACCAATCAAGGCTCTAGAACTTCTCACAAGAGGGGCAGAAAGAATGGAATAGCCAGAAGTATGGAAGGCAGCTGTGGAATACATACTTCTGGACATGACATGCTGTTGTCTGTATGGGCTCACAGAAGCTGGAGTTACATGCACAAGACATGTGTAAGATCAAGCCAATCAAAACTCCAGCACGGTTGGGGGCGGGGCCTCTGAGGCTCCATAGCTAGTGGAGGAGCTACAGGCAGTTGATGGCTGCTAAGAGAGGAAGAGTTAGTCTCCTTTGGGGACATGTCACTGGCAGGTTGCTCATGCCTCTGTGGATGGCCACACACCCACAGCACTGACCAGATTCATTAGGTTATACATACTTTTTTAAAAAGAGGACATGAATTTGGGAGGGTGTGTGGCACTAGGAGGAGTAATGGTAGACAAATAGATAAATAGATATTATCAATATACATTGCATAAAGTTTGTTGTTTTTTTTTTTTTCAAGACAGGGTTTCTCTGTGTAACAGCCCTAGCTGTTCTAGAACTTTTTCTGCAGACCAGGCTGACTTCGAACTCAAGAGATCTGCCTGCCTCTGCCTCCTAAGTGCTGGGATTAAAGGCGTGCTTCACCACCACCCAACTTTGTTTTTTTTTAAAGACTATTTTTTTTTAATTTTTAAAAGATTTATTTTCTTAGCCAGGCGTGGTGATTCATGTCTTTAATCTCAACACTTGGGAGGCAGAGACAGGCAGATCTCTTGAGTTTGAAGCCAGCCTAATCTACAGAACAAATTCCAGGACAGCCAGGGTACACAGAGAAAACCTGTCTCAAAAAACCAGAAAAAGAAAAATTAGAGTCACTTAAATGTATATGTCATGGTGATCTCAACGTTTCTCTGATTCTCTAACTCAAAAGCTTGCATTACTTCTAACTTTATTCTTAAGAGACAGGGTCTTGGGCTGACAAGATAGCTCAGTGGGTAAAAGTACTCACTTGCTATCCAAGTCTGAAGTCCTAGGTCTGATTTCCCAAACCCACAGTGAAAGGAACCCTTGCTGTGCAGTGGTGGCTATGCCAGGTCACAGTAGCACATGTCTTTAACCAGCACTTAGGAGGCAGAGGCATGAGGATCAGAGTTCAAAGCCAGTCTGGTCTACAGAGCAAGTTCCAGGACAGCCAGGGCTACACAGAGAAACCCTGTCCAAGGACAAAAAAAAAAAGGAAGAAGAAGAAACAAACCCTGAATAGGAGGAGAAAACTAACACCTAAAAGTGTACTCTGAACTCTACATATACACATACACACACCACTAATAATAAATAACAAGGAAAATTAAAGAGAGAGAAAGAGAGAAGGATCTAACCTCAAACTCCCTATGTCATCCAGGCTGGCCTGGGACTCATATTCCTTGTGTTTCAACCTCCTGAGTACTGGGAATACACACATATTACATCATACTTTCATTTAAATTTTTAATTTTTCTATGTTGGGGTTCAAACTCAAGGTCTTCCATTTGATAGGCAAGCACTCCTCCACTAACCTACATTCTGGGTCCTCCTTTCCTAAAAAATGGTATATTCTTTTATGGTTTTGTGTTATTTTAGTTTGACACAGGGTTTCACACAGTGTAGACTGACGTTGAATCACTACATAGTGGAGGATGGCCTTCCAGCTGAAGGAAAACTGAATGCATCTACAGTTTTTCTTTGCCGTGTCATACCTTTACAAAGTATCCCAGCAACACGTATACTCTGAACCAATGAGGCATGGGACTCACTCCCCACCAGCTCCCAATTCAAATGACACTGACTTTACTCACTGTGATTATCAGTAGCAAAGAATCTTAAAACAACACAGGTGATCTGTATTAGAATACAGCATGCTAACCTTTCAACACAGCAGAGACTGAAGTGAGACAGTGCTATTTAAAAGCAGCATAAAGCATCTTACTGATTTATACTGCATGCTCTTCCACCGACACATCTCCTCACTTTTCAAAGCACAAGGAGCTGCTACTTCTGACTGACCCCAGCATTTCAAAACAGGGAACTCTGAAAATAAAAAGGGGGGGGGACAAGACATCAGAAATCTCATCTTTGGATTCAAGGCTACAGCTTGCCTTGTACTTCATCAGGAACCGTTCATGCTGGGATATAAGAATTTAGACATCTCTACACATAGGGTAGATGGCTTGGACCCACCTGTAGATGGAGACTGCACTTTATTTCCTGACCACCCAGACTCAAATAATCACACAGAAACTATGTTAATTACAACACTCTCTGGCCAACAGCTTAGGCATATACTGGCTAGCTCTGACAGCTTAAATTAATCTATTTCTATTAATCTGTATATTGTCACAAGGACGTGGACTACAGGTAAGGTTTTCTGGTGTCTTTCTCCTTTGACTCCACCTATTCTTTCTCTCTATATATATACATGTGTGTAAGTGTGTGTGTGTGTGTGTTCAGATTTCTTCCTGGCCGTACTTTGCTAAGTCATTAGCCAAAACAGTTTTATTCATCAACCAATAAAAGCAACACATACACAGAAGGACAGCCCACATCCATCATCACATGCTGCTATACTGGTGTTTTCTTATGTGGACACCCAAGAAACATGAAATTGCAATGGTGACCGCAGAAGTGAAACATGTTTTGTTAACAGATGCCATTAAAAATATAATGTGACTTTTCTGAAGTATTGCTTTAAAAAAAGACATCATTACTTCAAAAACCTGTTCTAAAGAAAATAAATTATATTCATAAAAATGAACACATCTTCAGTACACAGCCTGATAAATTTCCATATCAAACATCAACACAAAGAGCACTCAGATCAAAACAAACTATCAGAATCCTGTGTGTTCTCTCAGAAGAAATACTTCTTCAGAGCTTAGATAGGACAAGCAATGGCATCTGGAACAGGAGCAGAAAACACAACTGGATAAAGAAAGTGGACAGAGTGGAAAAGCTTTTAACATTCCTGTCAGGAAAGGCTGAACAGCGACAACATAAGATTAAAAATCCCTCTCTGCTGTCTATTAGTAACAACACGGTTAGCTTTGTAAGAAAGCAGGGACTAGTCTCTTAGTTAAGAGCATTTGCTCTTCTTACAGAGGACCTAGGTCCAGTTCCCAGCACCCATATGGTGGCTCACAAGCAGCCATAGGTATGTATGTGGTACATATACATACATGCAGGCAAATACTTATATGTAAAATATATCTAAAAGCAAAACAGAAAGCAGCAAAGGGGAGGTAGATCACTATAAAAAGGAGACATCCTCAGAGTATAGCGATCAAACCACTCAGGAGTATGGGGCAATAAAGGAAGTTTAAAGTAAAAGTGACCTATACATGAAAATCCTATCTCATTCCCTCTCCCTGAAAAGAGAAATGGCCAGATATTACATGCCTACTAATAAAAGAACTTAGTATTACGTATGGTCTTGCCAAAGGAACCAAACATGAATGAAAATGATCATATGACTAGACTGGCACCCAACTTGGGGCAACCACATTCACATAAAACCTGAGGGAGCTTGCAAAGAGATTCTAGACAGAAAAGAACAGAGTTTAGTGCAGCTTCTTGCATTTTTTTTCTCCCAGATGAGCTCTGTTTGCTGGTGGTGAGCAGGGGTGCCACAGCTCCTTTAAGAAAAGGGTTATTGACTCAGCATAAGAAACGGCAGCTCCTGGTTAATGCTGCCAGTACAAACTGGCTCTTCAAGAGGCCAAGCACTTGAATGGGGCTTGTGAGCAGCGTGTTACAAATTACTTAATGGCACAAAATAGACCTGCTGCATACGTGCATGGCTTGCAGAGGCAGTGAACATGCCTCTGCCATGTTGGACTGGGTGGAGCCAAAAGGCAAAGCAGCCTTAGTTTTAGACACACCACTTAGCATGTTAAGAAGCAATCCTGGTCAGAGAAGGATTACAGATACACAATAAAAACAGATTCAGATGAAAAAGACCTCTGAACAGGTCAAAGTGTTGGATAAATGTATGTAAGCTTGAGAGAAGAGAAAGAGTATAGACAGTTATAAGAGTACAGACAGTCATAGGTTAAAGGAGTAAAGATAAAATAAATATTAAACTTGTAGAAAAAGTAATAGAGTAAGAAGAATAAGACACATAAAGATGGAATATACATAGTCTGGATTATGTATATTATTGTGTTTTCTTTGAATTTTTTGACTGTAAATGAGCTAAACACAGAGAGACATTTCATTGTACGGGCTGCTAAGCTAAACCAACATATATATTTTAAAGGTATCTTGACTTCAAAATTTGTGTCTAAGGGCATGTTGCTTGGGAAAAGAGGTTCTGTTTTTGTTTCCACAGAAAATGAGAACCTGTGAATTCCTTCCATACTAATGTGATTTGATGGACTAAGATCCCCTGAAAGGTCTCTGTAAACCCTAAAATTACTTCGCCCAACAAGGAACAGTAAGAAGTTTGGAGAGAACTATGCCCAAATTTCAAATATTGTTTATAAATGTTTGTTTACATTTAAAGGGGGATATGACAGAGATGAATGCTTTGCATTCATATGGATCTTGGTTTATTAATACAAATTTAAGGTCAATTTTATTTTATATATATATATATATTTCTACCCTTGATTAAGGTATTATTTGTGCAGCTCATTTAAAAATGAAATGTATAATTAAGAAATGTAGGTTAATAGATAATAATCTATAATAATCAAGCTTGTAGTCATGTTAGTTAGGTTTTCTAGATATATAGAGATATATTTCAGATAGATATTCTCTAAATCTTTCAAAGACTAACAGAATATGGCACTTAAAATGTTTGAAGAACTTAGGACTTTTCATGACAATGAGACACATCTGCTCCTGGCAGTACCAATTACTTCAAGAGGAAGATGAGCATCAAAGAGGCTCCTTATAGAGTTTGTTAGCCATTTGGGACTGAAACTGCTCTTGCCAGGACTGCTTGATGTTATGCTATATGAACTGGACATGCAGAATCCACAGAAAAATGACTGCTGAAGTTGCCTAAAGAAGGAGAGACAGTCCTTCAGGGTTCCCGCTTCATGAAAGAGTATGCCAGACATTCTGCAGGACACAGAAGAAAGTGACTGACAAACTGTCAATATAGTTGGAACTGTCTTTGAAATTTCCTGCTTCGTGGAAAAGTCTGCCAGATAGTATGGGCCTGTAGGCTGAAGATGGATGCTCCAATGTTACAAAAGACCTTTGGGTGACTGTTCAGGCAATGAGATGTCTCTGTCAATCTTACAGTTTTGGAAGCTGCTTACAATGCACTTCCTGTTTACTTAGGTAATATATCCTTCTGAAGTCTTTAATGGAGTTGAAGAACAGATAGTCATAATTATAGTTTTCCTTAGTTATGACAAAAGATAAAATAGATATAAATATTGTAACTGTAATTCTTGTTTGATACCTGTTTTGTTATTTGTAATTTCACTGTTAAATTTAGACAGAAAAGGGGAGGTGATGTGGGATTCCCCTCTGTATGCTGTGAATATGTTTTATTGCCATTCATTAATAAAGAAGTTCCTTTTGGCCAATGGCTTAACAGAGTAAAGCCCGGTGGAAAATCTAAACAGAGATGTAGAAAGAGAGCAGGCAGAGTCAGAGAGAGGCCATGGGCTGCCGCAGGAGACAGATGCCAGATGGAAGCTTACTGGTAGGCTACAAGCACATGGCAATACACAGATTAATAGAAATGGGTTAATTTAAGGCATAAGAGTTAGCCAGGAATATGCCTAAGCTGTTGGCCAAGCAGTGTTGTAATTAATACAGTTTCTGTGTGATTACTTCGGGTCTGGGAGGCCGGGAAACAAATGAACAATCTCTGACTACATGGAGTCAATCCCAGGAAATAAGCGTTTTACATGAGTGCAAATAGAAAGGCCCAAACTGTAAGAAAGAAACCTTCAGATCAATGGGCCTTCTAAAAGAATCTTAAAGAAAAGAGAGAGACAGGAGAGAAACAGCAAAACTAAAGAAATTTATTAGAAATGACGCTTTTTGTTGCTATTGTTACGGGCAAAACTAAAATTATAGTATTTAAGAGTCATGCTCACAGACAGGTGGTGGTGGCACACCTTAAATCCTAGCACTCGAGAGGAAGTGGCAGGTGGATCTCTTGAGTTTGAAGCCAGCCTGGTCTACTCAGTGAGTTTTAGGACAGTCAAGGATACACAAAGAAACCCTGTCTCAAAATGCCCCCCAAAAGATTCATGTCCAATAAGGAAGTGAGGGTCAGGGATGGGGAGAAGGCTCAGAAGTTAAGAGCACTTCTTGCTCTTCCAGAGAACCTGTGTTGGTTCCCAGCATGCACAGTGGGTGAATCACAACTGCCTTTAGCTCAGCTCTAGGAGATTGGACACCTGCTTCTGGCCTCTCCAGGCACTGTACTCCCAGGTTCACATACCCACAAATAGACATCCAAATATACACTGAGTGTTAAAAATTGTAAACTAAAAGCGGAAGTGACTGATCAAGTCAGTAAAATGAGTTAGTCTTAGAAAGGAAAGAGGACACTATGATAGGGCAGAACACATGGGCTAGCTCTGAGAGCAGGTGGAAAAGTCCTGTTTCTCCTTTGCAATGCTTTATTACAGTTAGTGTGTGTGCGTGTGTGTGTGTGTGTGTGTGTGTGTGTGTGTGTACACGTGCACCTAGCACACACGTGGAGGTCAAAGAACTTGCAGGAGTTGGGCTCTCCTTCACTATGCATACAGCTGGTCAGGCCTAGCAATAAGAACCTTCACCTTCCAAGCCGTCTTACAGGCCTGTAGTTTTATTTTCTGACCTAAGTGGAACTTATAGGTATCCATCTCACAACGATTCACTAAAAGTTAATAAAGGAAGATGTGTTTGCCATTCTGTCCTTGACTAAGGCCTGCCACCACACCTTTAGTCTTAATTCTAACCCTCACCTTGGTCACAGTACATCAGTAAGTCTGGGTTGTTGATCACAATCAGGGTGTCTCCATCCTTCCTATGTGGCCGGTGATAGCGATAGTGCACAGGCAAAGAGGCCTGGAAACAATCGATGCACTGTGCGTCTTGTCGTGCGTAAATGAGGACTTCAGATTCTTCGGACAAATAGTTGGGAGCTTCTATATTAAAACTTTCTGATAGCATCACTGCCTGTGGAAGAGAAAACAAATATTAATCAAGAAGAATATACTAATGAAGAAAAATAAAAAAGACAAAGGTAAAACCTGAAGACTTCTGTACAGATAGGCAGAAACATCAAGTGTATTCCTGTCATAGGCCATTTCCACTCCGTTTTCATCCTCACTTGCATGTAGAAAACACAGGATATGATCCACAAATAATAAAAGCGAACAGGGGAACAACTATGACAAAACCGTTTAACTTGTGTTAGGTTGAAATGATTGGTATCATCCTGGCCATTTCCTGTTCTTCGGTGAAGTAAATGGTGGTGAGTAAGCCAGAGCACCGCAGGCAGGAAGCCAGGCAAAGGTCAGCAACTTTCTAGAATGGGTATACAATGGAAATGTGAAAAACAATTTTATTTTTGTGGTGCTGGGGCTCAAAACCAGGACTTTATACACTCTAGGCAAAGGATCTACCGCTGAACACACCACCCTCAAACAAATTACATGCACACACACACACACACACACACACACACAGTCTCACTGTGTAGCTAGGGCTGGATTTGAACTTACTCTGCAGCTCAGGCTGGCCACAAAATAGCAAATCTCCTGCCTTGCCCTACCCAAGGGCTAAAACTATACTATACTTACATTATTCCCAACCAGCAAAGCTCTGAGGGATGCTCCACAGACAGAAGGACTTGCCATGCAAGTCTGACCACCTGACTTCAAACTCTGGAATACACGCTGGAAGGAGAGAGCTGCCTCCCAGAAGTTTTCCACCAGGCTAAAGCGATGGCTCAATGGTTAGGAGTACATGCTTCTCTGTCTTCTAGACCAGCAATGGAAAGAACGTTGGGTAGCTCAAAAACACCTGGGAACCCTAGTTCCAAAAGATCTGACATCCTCTTCTTGACTCTGTGGACACCCATGTGCACAAACACACAGACACATATGTAAATATAAATAATAAAAATATAAACAAATCTTTAAAAAAAAGTTGTCCTCGGATCTCTATGTATGCCATGGCATGCACACCAGCACACAATATTTAATAAAATAGGGGCTGGAGAGATAGATGGCTCAGTGAGTGATGAAGAGCTCTTATGGTGGACCTGAGTTTGGTTCACAATGCCCACGTCGGTCAGCTCATAACTGCCTGTAACTCCAGCTCCAGGAGATCTAATTCCTCTTCTGGTCTCCACAGGCATCCACACATACAAGCACATGTCCACACAACACACACACATATGTATACACAACTAAAAATAAAATAAAAATTGTGTGTTTTTTAAAAAGTACTAAGAGCACATGGTGGCACAAGCCTTTAATTCCAGCACTTGGAGGTAGAAGCAGGTGAATTTGTATGAGTTCAAGGCTAGCCTGGTCTACATTGTGAGTCCCAGGCCTGCCAGGGATACACAATGAGACCCTGTCTTGAAAAACAAAAGCAAACAAAAATTAAATGTGCTAGAACTATTTCAAAATAACCATCCTAAGTCAGACATGGTGGCACACATCTATAATCCCAGCACTTAGAAAGCTGAGGTCCTTTTTGTCTGTGTGTGAGTATACACACGCATGTGCACACACACGCACTCAAATAACATCCATGTGCAAATCTGTGTATCAACAGGACAGCCTCAAGTGTCAGTCCTTGCCTTCCAACTTATTTGGGACACTGCTATGCAAGCCTAGCTAACTTGTGAGCTTCTGAGTTATTACTAATTTTTTGTTTGTTTCTCGAGACAGGGTTTCTCTGTGTAGCAGCCCTGGCTGTCCTGGAACTCACTTTGTAAACCAGGATGGCCTCAAACTCCCAGAGATCCACCTGCCTCTGTCTCCCAAGTGCTGTATTAATAGTGTGAGCCACCACTGCCAGGTTCAGACCCATAATTATTTATTTGAGATCTCCTTTCTTATATAGTCATTTAGTGCTATGAATTTCTTCTTAAGTATCTTAAGTAGCAACCCACTAATTGTGAGGGTCTATTTTCACTTTTCTTTAATTCACTATTTTTTATTTCCCTTAGAAATATGTATTATGCTGGGTGCATGCCTTTAATCCCAGCACTCAGGAGGCAGAGGCAGGTGAATCTCTGAGTTCGAGGCAGTCTGGTTTACAGAGCTGGTTCTAGGACAGGCTCCAAAGCTACAGAAAAACCCTATCTTGAAAACAACAACAACAACAAAAGTAAGATGGAGAGACAGAGGAACACATCCTGTGTCAACCTGCGGCCTTCACATGTGTGTGTACAGGTGTATGCACAAATGCTAGCACACATACACACTAAAAAGAAAAGCAAAAAGCCAGTATGTCTTTCCTATTAACAAAGCTAAGCACTATTTATTAATCCTTAATCTTCTAAGATGCAGAGACATACACAAATACACATTAACTTTCTTAGTCACTAAACTATGAACTATACTGCTGAAAAGCATTCAGATACTTCAGGTTAGGTGGCTTAGTCCTGACGAATGTCATTTGTCGAAGAACGCACCTATGCTATTGCAAAAAAAAAAGGACTTTTAAAAACGTAAACAAAATTTAAACTACAGTGTTGTCTTTTCTAACATTTTACCTTAATCCAAATCATTGCATGCCTATATTAATTTCTCTTTAAAATTCCCCAATAGCTGTACCTCTGTTATGTTTCTCTCTCGTAATGAAGCCAACTCATATGGATCCACAAAAAGTCCTGCTGGGATGTGATGTTTAATTAAGAGCCGGCAAGTCTGTAAGTCCTCAATGCTTTCTCCAAATTTCACTTTTATTAAAAGGTCTCTGTAAGACAAGGACATTTAAAGTAAATCTCTTCACTCGGTTATTAAATAAAATAGATTAACATAACATCCATTATAGCATAGACACTACATTTCAAATTCATTTTCCAAGTGTAGATTATCATGTCAAGTGAAATATTTACACCACAAGAGATCACCCATTAGATGTCTCATACTTCCTATCATGAGCCATAGCACAACATTAATGTAAAAACAAATGAAGATCAACAGAAAGAAAATCCAAAAGAAGTCACACACATGTTAATATTCCAAGAAAAGAACTAATATTATTTGACAGGAAAGCGGGGTCTTTTCAACAGTGGTACCGACACTGGCTATCGACAAAGAAAAGGAGCAATGACGTCATAAACATCTACAAAAATTAGCTTAGGTCTGCAGATGGTTCCGTTAAGAGAGTGCTACTCTTGCAAAGGACCTGAGTTCAGTTTCCAGTGCCCATGCCAGGTGGTTTACACCAGTCTGTAACTCCAGCTCCAAGGGATCAGATGTCTCTCTTTAGGTACCTGCACTCACACACACATACCCACAGGTACACACATGCCCACAGGTATATACACTTACCCACAGGTGCACACACACAACTATACTCACATACACATACCCACAGGCACACACATGCCTGCAGGCACACACACACAACTGCACTCACATACACATACCCACAGGCACACACATGCCCATAGACATACACACTTACCCACAGGCGCACACTTACACACAACTACACTCATAGACACATACCCAACAGGCACACACATGCCCACAGGTACACACACAACTGCACTCACATACACATACCCACAGGCACACACATGCCCGCACGCACACACACACAACTGCACTCACATACACATACCCACAGGTACACACATGACACAGGTGCACACACACAACTGCACTCACATACACATACCCACAGGCACACACATGCCCACAGGTGCACACACACAACTGCACTCACATACACATACCCACAAGCACACACAATTGCATTCATGTACACATATCACAGGTATACATACCTGCATTCACTTACACATATACCACAGGTAAACACACCTGCATTGACTTACACATATCACAGGTACACACACCTGCATTGACTTACACATACTACAGGTACACACACCTGCATTCACTTACACATATCACAGGTACACACACATACATTCACTTAACACATATCACAGGTACACACACATGCATCCACTTACACATGCCACAGGTACACACACCTGCATTCACTTACACATATCACAGGTACACACACCTACCCAGCTTTCTGTTCGGAGGCAAATTCTGGACTATATAGTGCAGAGGAGACCCAAGGACAGCATGGTGGCTTCTGCTTAGGGAAATAGCAAGATGGGTGGCTAAAAACAGTAGTGGGTGGGAAGCCACATAAGAAACTCCAGAAAGGAAGGAGCTTATATTAAAAATAAAGGGGGGAGGGTGACTGCCGTTGGGTTATATGATATGAGAGAAGGATAATGAATAATTTTTTAAGTTAAAAAATGTTGGGCAGTGGTGGCACATGCCCTTTAATCCCAGCACTTGGGAGGCAGAGGTGGGCAGAGCTCATGAGTTCGAGGCCAGCCTGGTCTACAGAGCAAGTTGCAGAGCAGTCAGAGCTGTTACAGAGAAACCCTGTCTCAAAAAACCAAAAAAGTTTTTTAAAAAATCCAACAGGAAATTCCTTGCTTTTGCTGAATGCTAAGGTAAGTGTAATTAAAAAGTCAAGAAGAATGGGGAAAAAAAGTGATTAAGGAGCTGAAAAGTAAAACAGTCCAAACTTTCATGCACGATCAGAAAGCATTCGAGTTCTAACATCAAAACGTAAAACAGAAACATTCACAGCAGACCCAAACAGGGTAGTCTTAGACAGATTAGCCCTGAAGCGAAGAGCACTGTAACTTTATAACTAAACAAAAAGCTTATAGGATCAGGATGATAAATTAAAACCTTTACTAACAGGAGGAAGAGCTCAGCAGTCTTTGAAGGAAGAAAAACGAAGTCTACAACTACCAAAGCTTTGGCAGGGTTCAGCATCCAATCAAATATGACTATGTATGTCAAGAGACAGGAAAATATATATGAGCAACAACCAGAAAAATACCAGCTGACAGGAAGACCAACACGGACCTGCTGCTTTTTTTCTTGTCATGTAATTTATGTACTGAGCTACCTTTTGATTTGATCAGCAAGAAAACCACTACCAGGTACAGCCTCTGGGGCTGGTTAGGGTTTTGTTTCGTTTTGTTTTTGTCAACGTAAATTAGGGTCTATGGGAGGAGGAAACTTCAACTGAGATAATGCCTACATCAGATTGGCCTGTAGGCAAGTCTGTGGGGGAATTTTCTTAACTGAGATTTGATGTGGGAGGGCCCAGCCCACTGTGGGTGGTGCCACCCTTGGGCAGCTGGGCAAGATAGCAAACTGAGCAAGCCGTGTGAAGCAAGTCAGTAAGCAGCATTCCTCTATGGTCTCTGCTTCAGTTCCTCAGTGATGGAGTGGGACCTGAGAGTTGTAAGATCGAATCAAACCCTTTCCTCCCCATGGTGCTTTTGGTTCAAGTGTTTGATCACAGCACCAGAAACCCTAACTTGAGACATAGTTGAACCTTGCACCTCCAGAATAAGGGGCCTAAACAAATGCCTTTTCTTTATGCTGTTAAAAAAGAAATGGAATGGCAGGTGGACATTAAAAGTCTTTATATGGGACAGGAGAGATGGCTCAGGGATGAACAGCATTGTTGCTCCTGCAGAGGACCCATGTTTGATTCCCAGCAGCTACATGGTGGGTCACAACCATCTGTAACTTCAGTTCCAGGGGATCCAATGCCATCTTCTGACCTCCTTGGGCACCAAGCATGCATGTAGTATACACACACAAACACACATGCAGGCAAAATATCATAAAATAAAATGAATAAATTTAACAAAAATTTAAAATTTTAATAACAAATCTTATAAATATACCTAATATGTGAAAGGATTTAAAGATAAGCAAGAATATTATGAGGAAAATGGAAGTGTTTTTTGATAATTATTTATTTTCTGTATGTATACATGTGTGGGCACGCACTTGCCGTGGTTCACATGTGAAGGTCAGAGGACAACTTGTGGGAGCCAGTTCCCTCCTCCACCATGTTAGTCCTAGGGCCCAAACTCAGGTTATTAGGCTTGGTGGCATGCACCTTTACCCACTGAGCCATTTAACAGCCGTTTGTTTTTAATTTTTAAAGACTTGATTGTAACTTCAAATTAAAATAAAATTTCTAAATGTGTGATTAGAAGCAATTAAACATTGACTAATAAAAGATCAATGGCTTGAAGGCAGCCACAGAAAACAAGGAAAACTGGAGCATAAAAAGGAGAAAAATAAACAAACAAAAAAGACTGGCAGGGAAGAAGGAACTGAAGCAGTGAACTCAAAATAAAGCACACAATCTAGGAACTGTTTCAGTGGCACCCGGGAAAGACGGGGCAGGGAGCAGAGACAGAATGTCCCCAAACTGTCCAGATTTCATGAGAACTATGATTCCATAAGCCCAAGAAACTTAGTAACCCTCAGGCAGGGAAAACACAGACAAAACCACACCAAGGCATGTTACTGTACAGTCAGTCACTGGAGACAAAGGTATCAAAACAAAAGTTCATACAATATAGAGAACAACAAAGGCAAGAATATGCCAGAAGAGAAATTCTGGAATTAGCTATCGGGAGCAAAATTCTACAAAAAGAAAATAACATGCAAAGTACACTTGATCATAAACAGAATGCTGAGAAATTACTTTTTTTTTTAAAGAAAAGATAATTGATGACAAAAATAAAAACAAGGTCAGTCAGGAATCATGGTATACACCTATAATTCCAGCAAGTTGGAAGGCTGAGTCAGAAGGATTATTTTAAGCTCCAAGCCAACATGGGTTATACAGCAATACTTTGTCTCAAGAAAGAAAAAGATAGGTGGTAGTGACGCACGCCTTTAAGCCCAACACTTGGGAGGCAGAGGCAGGCGGATCTCTGAGTTTTGAGGTCAGCCTGGCCTACAGAGTGAGTTCCTAGACAGCCAGGGGTACACAGTGAAACCCTGTCGCAAAAAAAGCAAAAACGAAAACAAAAAGAAGAAAAAGAAAGAAAATAATAAATCAGGTTTGGTGGCACACACCTGTATCCCAGTACTTGAATAGGCAGGAGGATCAGGAGTTCAAGGTTATCCCAAACTACATAGCAAACTGGAGGCCAGCCTGGACTTTATGAGAACTAGTCTCAAAACAAACAAAAATGTAAACAATTTTTCAGTTTATCCATATTTCAACTATCAATTTCTTGCTGTAAATTATGAGCCAGTATTTTAATATAACTGGAAATTAGTGGGCAACTTACCTGTGGAAACCATCTTTCAAGAATTCTTGCCTCAAAATGATTTCAGAACAAGTGGCCCTTATACCTATAAAGATCAAGACATTAAAAATGAAAATAAGCATATTAAGAGAACTATTAAATAGTTAGAAAATAGCTACTAGAATAAGCTTTACTTGTTAAGAAAAATCTAATTTAACGGGAAGATAAAATTTTTAAATGTAAGCAGTTTGAGCTACACATAAATCTATTACATATAAATCTGTGATGGAGGTTGAGAATGTCTGGTTTCAGATCTTAGTCCACCACTTAACAGCTGTGTCTTTGAGAGTTCTCTGAGGTTGTCCATCCTCCTAGCTCACCAAACCTCATTAGAGACATAACAGCAACCTCTGTATTCCTAGGTCCATGCCTACACATCTTGGAAGATTGTACACTCATGCCCTGTGAAGATGTTAGGAGAGTATAAGGGAAAAAAAGGCAAGAAAAAGAGAGGCACCTGAAGATTCAAAGAGTTCATTTACAAACACGGGGTAAACAGAAGTCTTCATAAACTGATTCCATGCATATTTTGGATATTAAAACTATTACTCAATGGGTAAAAATTCAAGACTGGTGAGACCCTGCGTCAAAAATAAAAAAAAGAAATAAAAAGAAAAAAACTAAATATTCAGTAGTCAGATACCTTGCTATAAAACTTTGAGTAGAAATGTGTGGGAAGGACATTAAAGGAGTGTGAATCACTGCAATAAACCTGTTACGCAAGAACTTGAAGAAACACGGGAAGCCAGGAGAGTAAGACTTGGAAGATTCTTGAGGGTCCCTACCAACCCTATGAAAGGGAGTCAAGAGTTGCTGGGGGCAAACTGCAGAAAATTCACATTTTCCTATTTGGGGGAAAAACCAGACTCTGGGGCTGTGTAGTTGCCTGCAAGCTGCTTAGGGGTTGCAGTTTCAGTGTGGGGGGTGTCACCCATGTTGGGGTGGGCTTTCTAGTGAAGCAGCTTCTTCTTTTGCGTTATCCCTGCTCCTTGTAAATAACTCCTCGCCCACATTTCCACTGGTAACGCCAATAAAAATTTCATTGGTTCATCAAATTGAATACTGGTACAAAGGTTACCTTTCTGGGTGAGTGCCCTCTCTGTCAGTGGGTCGGTCTGTCTGTCTCTGTCTCTGTGTGTGTGTGTGTGTGTGTGTG
>LOEQ01003234.1:171774-182941 GCA_001685075.1 Bramus lutescens | reverse complement strand
AGGCCTCCTGCCTCTGAGCTCACCCCATGGTTACCCCTGTAGGGTATGGCTGTCTCTTCTTCCTGCAGCACCAAGCTCCGCTCCACCTCAAAGTCGATATAATGAGTCCTCTGTGCAATGCGGTTGGATGGAAACAACCCTCTCACTGCTGTTCAGATGTGCACTTCCTGTACTTCTTCAAGGGTAAGAAGGGTCGTCTTGCACTAGTGAGGACATCAAGAGGAAATCCGTACCCCCTTAGGTGCTGTGAGGAGCAGTCGTTGATCCCTGGGACACATGCGGCCTAGAACAGTTAGGGAAACATGCTGTCACTCCTCCCAGCTCTGCGGACCCTGTTAGCAGTTTTGGAGAGTGCTAGTGCTGACCAGGCTATGAGGTCTCGGAGTGGGAAAGGGTGTAATATAACACTACAAGCCTGCAGTTAAGAAATAGGGACGACCGGGTGTGGTGGTGCACGCCATTAGTCCCAGCGCTTGGGAGGCAGAGGCAGTCAGATCTCTGTGAGTTCAAGGCCAGCCTGGTCTACAAGAGCTAGTTCCAGGACAGCTAGGGCTATACAGAGAAATCCTATCCCTAAGAATAAATTCAAAAAGGAAAACTCTATAGTGAACGCCCTACATTATCGTCAATTGTATTGACAAGTGTGGTCATCTGTTACAATGTGTTTAGTAGTCGTTTTTTGAAGTACACTAACATCATGCTTTAATGAGGTGACCTGGGAGTAGTGCTAGTCACTGACTCAGATCAAAGACAGAGCACAGCAGTCTGAAAAGCAACTCTTTATTATTCCTACTCTCGGGAGAGTACAAATTCTCACCTCTAACAGCAGAGGTGAGACTACAGATTATGGTCCTGTATGACAAGTCTACTTGGCAAACATAAAACATAAACATGGAGTCTAAGTGAATATTTCATGTTTTCTTCCTCTCTTTTGTCCCTATTTTTCTATAATGAACCAATACAAATACTGTCAACTTCTTAAACAATGTGCCTATAATTGTTCTCCAACAGAACTAAGTTACAGCTCCTGGGGCCTTGAGCGTCTCCATTCCTGCAATGGCTGGTATCATTGCTGTTGGACCAGGGTACGAGAGCCCTAAGCGCTCAAGACCTGGAAGCACCCTGAAACTCTTCAGCACCTAGGCTTCATAACTTCTCTACAATTTCTGCTTCAGTTGCTTTCTTAGGATTTCTATTGCTGTGAAGAGATACCATGACCACAGCAACTCTTATAAAGAAAACATTTAATTAGGGCTGGCTTACAGTTCAGAGGTTTAGTCCATTATCATCATGGTGGTATGCAGGCAGACGTGGTGCTGGAGAAGGAGCTGAGAGTTATACATCTTGATCTGCAGGTAGGAGGAAGAGATCTGTGACACATCCTCCAGCAAGGCCACACTTCCTAAGAGTGCCACTCCTGATAGGGGCCATTTTTATTCAGGCCACCACAGGTACCTATTCTTGGAACCTTCAGTTGCTTTCGTGGGGCTGTGACTGCTGCTACCAGGATGGAGGCTGCTACCAGTGTGCCAGTTTTACCATGTCTTCTTTGAGTTGAGCGCTCAGTCTGGTCTGCTAGTCCTAAAGATCAAAAGTGGGAAAGAAAAGACCAAGACCATTTGAAAAGCCTTTGAATGAGCCTAATGTTGTAACATGGAGCACCTGGAGCAGAACAAAGAGGGTATATCCCAGGTGACTCCAAAAATGAGTGGCCAGATGGATGCTAGGTAAGGATGCTTGCACCGAGGACATTTACACAGCCCTTCATGCAAATGGATGTCGTGATCTGCATCCCAGAGCTGCTGCTGAGCCACAGGGATTAGTGCTCACTGGCCCTGGCATGGGTGAACACAGGGTTACTAATGCTCAGTGAGGCTGTGCCCAGTGTGCGCTTTCCAAGGCCTGTGCCTGCTGGCTGGAGTGCTCACCATGGCTGTCTTCGGCTGTGGTTCTCTGGCATCCTCAGAGAAACAGGAAGGAAGGAAGGAAAGCTGGGTCTGCCCAGTGAAGGGGCTGCTGACAGGTCCCTGCTCCAGGCCCTAGGTGTAAGAGAAGGACCTGTGAAGCTGCTGCCCTACATGGTCTGAATCATTCACAGAAAGAAGCCACACAAAGCTAACAATCCGAGCAACAGTTAACAGTGCTTAATATTGTTTCACAATGTATAACAGCACTCAGCTCCTGCCCCAGTGCCCCAGGATAATATATAGAAACCTTCATTTATATTAATACATAGCATTAAATAAGTATTACCCTTCTTGTGTTCCAGATATGTGCTAAGAGCTTAATGAAAATGAACACACTTCTTGCCTTCCTAGAGCAAGTAGACTAACAGGGATGACAAATAGTAAGTAATGATTTTTAAAATAACCTTTCTTTTTTCTTTTTTTCTTTTTCTTTCTTTTCTTTCTTTTTTTTGTTTTTGTTTTTCAAGACAGGGTTTCTCTGTGTAACAAACAGGCCTAGCTGTCCTGGAACTGGCTCTGTAGATCAGGCTGGGCTTGAACTCACAGAGATCCGCCTGCCTCTGCCTCCCAAGTGCTGGGATTAAAGGTGTGCGCCACCATCTCCCTACTGCTTAAAATAACCTCTTGACGAATAAAAGAATTCATAAAGTATGGGGTGGGGTAGGTCTGGTCTAGTGAACCTCTCTGTATAAAATGTTTATTTAAAAGAAAAAAGTGCTGGGGATGTAGCGTAACTGGCGGAGTGCTAGTCTGGAATGCATGACACCCTGGGTTCCCTTTGCAGCACCCCATAGACCAAGCTTGGAGGCACATGTAATTCTAACACTGGGGAAGTTGAGGCAGGAGGATCACAAGTTCAAGGTCATCCTCCACTACATAACAAGTTCAAGGCCAGTCTGAATTATATGAGAATCTGACTCAAAAGAGGAAAAAGTTTAAAAGACCATAATATTGTAAGAGGGTCATTCAGACATCCTTTAAATGAAAAATCAAAATGCTTCTGTAGGCTACTAGGTCTGTTGTTGGGCTCGTTTGAGGTTCCTGTGTAATCTCTGGTAAGAATGCAGTACACTAAGGGTCCAGACTGAAGGTCATTACCTAGCTCATGTGGGAGCTCTGCATCCCAACCAAGCAGAGTCTCAGAGATCCAACAAACGAGGCTAGCCTTGGCCAGCTGAACTTTCAAGGTGACCCTCAAAGTCTTGAACTTTGTTAGCTGAGTGTGTAGTTCCAGGGCTGCGACTGCAGCCAGATCCGCTGAGGAGAAGGAGAAAGCCCATTTATTCAATACCGACTTCAATTTGGGTTTTCTTTTTCTGAAACTTGTTCCACAGCTATCCCATTTTTCTCAGATTTCCTCCAGTTTACACTGAATTGTATGTCAAAATGAAATGTGTTGCCAAGAAATGTGGAATTAGATTCCAGCCCCCGGCTATTATCTTAATTTACGACAATGAGACCGAGGGAAAGAGCCGCCAGCGCATTATGCCAGTCCGAAACTTCTCGAAGTTCTCAGGTACCCCTTGTTTATCCTGCCTCTTATCTTGTTTAATTTATGTATACGTGTCTCTGTGAGTGTTCGCCATGCACGTGGTTGTCTTCAGAGCCTGGAAGGACATCAGATCCCTGAAACTGCAGTTATGAGCCTGTGAGTTTCCTGACTGGGTTGCTAAACTTGGAAACCGTTCAAGAACAGCAAGCACACCTAACCTTGAGCAATCTCTCCAGCCCTTGCCTCCTGTCTTAAATATTCTCAAGACACTTAATAAAAATAGCCTGGCATAATCAGGTATGGTGGTATATACCCATAATCCAAGCACTTTAGGAGGCTGAGGCAAGAAAATTGCAAATTCAAGCCTGGATAGCTTGAGGTAACCTGCCTCAATATTTGGGGAAAAAAAAAGATGGGTTGGGAAGGGAATGCAGGTCAGTGGTAGAGCACTTTCCTAACATGTACGGAGTCCTGAATGCAGTCCCCACTGAGAGGGAGAACTGAGGGGAGTGAGGGAGACAAAGAGAGAACGAGAGGGGAGGTATTTAGTTTCATGCAATGGAATGAGAGGTTCTTCAGAGTTAAACTTAGGTTTAAATCATGACTATCAGGGACTAGATTGTTCATAAACTTCAGCTTCTGTACTGGTATTTTTATGGCAGCTTAACACAAGCTAGAGTCATTTAGGAAGAGGGAGTGTCAACTGAAAAAAATGCCCCCAACAGATAGGTCTGTAGACAAACCTTTGGTGCATTTTCTTCATTGATGTGGAAGAGCCCAGCCCACTGTGGGTGGTGCAGCTCCTGGGCTCTTGGTCCTGGTTGGAATAAGAAAGCAGGCTGAGCAAACCAGAGGGAATCAAGCCAGTAAGCAGTACCCCCCCGGCCTCTGCACCAGCTCCTGCCCCCAGTTTCCTGCCCTGTTTGAGTTCCTGTCCTGACTTTCTTCAGTCATGTACTATATGACATAGAAGTGTAAGCCAAATAAACCCTCCCCCCCTCAACTTGCTTTTGGTCATGGTGTTTTATCACAGCAATAAAAGCCCTAACTAAGAGTTACCTAATCTATACTTTTTAAAAGTAAAAGAATTGATGATTTAACATTTTAGAATGGTTACATGAGTTAAATGATATACTACTGTTTAATAATACTAAATTTCCTTCTCTCTCTCTCTCTCCAAATGTTTTTTTTTTTTTGTAGACAGCATTTTATTAGTGTCACATGGCTGCCTTTTAAAAACTATGCCATGGGGGGGCTGGGCATGTATGCCTTTAATCCTAGCCATCCAGAGCTGAGGATCTCTGAGAGTTGGGGGCCAACCCTGACCTACACAGGCTGTATAGTGATACTCAGTCTCTAAAATAAGTAAAAATAATGGCATTTTTCATCCTTAGACAGTTTCTTCAGTTGACAGTTTTTAACATCCCACAAAGTAATTTTTGGTTAAGAAAGTACAAAAAAAGAAAAAGAAAAAAATCCATTTGTCTTTCTCTACACCAAAACTAGGTTGGTTGGTTGGTTTACTTATTTATTTAAAATGTTTCATTTGGGGGCTAGAGAGATGGTTCAGCAATTAAAAGCACTTGCTTCTCTTATAGCAAGTCCAGTTCCCAGCACCCACCTGGAGGCTCACAACCATTTTCTAACTCTAATTCCAGGTGATCCTATGCCCTCTTGTGGTCTCTCCTGGCACTGCACACACATTGTGTGCATAATACATTCAGGCAAATACTCATACACTGAAATTAAAGGTGTGGGATTAAAAGCATTGACACCACCAGCAAGATCTTTTGGGCATTTTAAGATCTCTCTATGTCACCTCCCTGATGTGGGGATGAGAAGCAATTATAAACATGCAGCACCATACCATGCAGTTATGGTTTCATTTAGAAGGCAGGAACTAGTTAAGTAGCCCAGGCTAGCCTCAAACATTCTGTCTTCCCAATTCTTCCAAATGTGAGGAGTGCAGGCATGTGTTCATTGTGTGACAAACGTTTCCTAAGGTGACACTATATATTTACGTGTGTTTATCTCAGATAGGGAGGCCATGACAGGTAGCAGGGTTACTTATAGGAATATGGATGAGGGGTCACTTTTGGGAGCAGAAGTGACTCACAGATGGCCGCATCACTGACATCTGCCCCAGCATGGGTGACAGTTCACAAAACTGGGAACCTGGAGCACACTGCACAGCCTGCAGGCAGCTCAGCAGGTGGGAGAGTGTCCTATTTAGTTGACTCCATTGGTCTGAGCCTCTTCTAGGCAGCTCCACTGGCTTTTGCTTCATTTAGGCTGTTTGGCTGGTCTCCAGAGTCTCTTGTGTAGCTTGGCTCCTCTGAGAGTGACCCTCAGCAGTCTTTATTCTGGAAAAGGAAGGGGCCTAGTAAATCTGGTCAGCTTTAGGGATTTCCTGAAGTTATTTTAGATTGTTTAGTTTTTGTGTGAAGAAGCTTCTCTATAGGATGGAATGTTTGTTTTTAATTAATTTCTTTATTTTACATTCTAACTGGAGTTTCCCTCCCTCCTCCCCACCAGATTGGTATGTTTTAATCTCAGAAAAAAATAAACAAACTGCTATATAACAGCATGATTATACCCTACAAAACTCAATTTACTATAAAACTATAGTTCTAAAGAATAATTATTGATTTCAATAGGCCCCTTTAGGCAGTTGGCTACCTTGGAGCTGGTGATCTCTGGGTTTTGGTCTGTCTCAGTCTTTCCAGTATTGGTGATGAATGTGTGTTCACTTTTCTTCCTCCTAGACTGCACCAGAGCTGCTGAGCAATTAAAGAATAATCCACGGCACAAGAGTTACCTAGAGCAGGTGTCCCTGAAGCAGCTGGAGAAGCTGTTCAGTTTTTTACGAGGTTACTTGCAGGGGCAGAGCTTGGCAGACACGATGAAACAAATTCAACGGGAAACAACCATTGACCCTGAGGAAGACCTGAACAAACTCGATGACAAGGAGCTGGCCAAAAGGAAGAGCATCATGGATGAACTTTTCGAGAAAAATCAGAAGAGAAAGGATGACCCCAGTTTTGTGTATGACGTTGAAGTTGAGTTCCTGCAGGATGAGCAGCTGTCCTGCAGCTGGGACACGGAGTCAGCTGATGAGTTCTGAGACCTCCTGCTCTGTGTCCACGAAGAACAAAGCTCGGTCCCAGAAAAATCTATGAACGCTAACAGACATATAAAACCGAGATGCTTGTATGTGTTGCGTAGGCCTATGAGAAACATCTTAGGAATCCCATTAGAGATGGCAATCCAAAGGGAAGGTAACTCAGAAACTTGTAAAAATATTTTTTAATAATATTACTCAGGAAAGGGATTAGAGCCTGATTTTCTATGAAGGCTGAAGAAGGTAAGAACCTGGATTACTGCGGGTAGAATAGCAGAGAAGACTTCCCTCAGCAGAAAGGGGCCTGTGCGTGGCCCCCGAAGGCTAGAGATGTTTCTAGATGAAGCAAAGGGGGAGGGTGTGGTAAAGGGACACGGCATAGACATTTTTGAGAACGAGTGAATAATTATAGTCCAACAAGATTGGAGTTAACCTGTGTTCATTATGTATGCAAATTTAACTCTGGGGTAGACAAAAGCACCTGCAAATGCCTCACAGCTGCCGGTGCATGCAATGCAGCAGATGAAAGCAGTTCTGGCCCTCCACAATCAAGAAATGTACACTAAAGTTGTTCTGAAACCCAGAACCACTTCCTGTGAGAGGCTGGTTTACACGGCAGGAAGTCCACCCGCAAGCGAGCAATAGGTTCTGCCTGTTGAAACCTGCTCAGGAATTTAGAGGTGCAGTGATCTCTGTTTAACAAAGCCACTGTGTGCAGGTGTGTTTGTTCTTACTAGATTATTCTCTGTGACAGAAAGCATCTGTTTTCTACAAGAAAACTATTATTCATTGAGTAAAGCTGTACCTGTGAGTGTTGAGTCTTACCAGTTTTTCTTTTCCTTTCCTTCAGTCTGGTGTTTTGTTTGCCAGGGTTCGGGGAAGTTAGCAGACAAAGCAACATGCTTTGTTATGGCATTTTCACAGCTGCATCGATGTCCTCTGTTCCTGCCCCACCCTCACTCTATGTCCTCTTGTTTTCTTGCTGATCCCCTTCTTCCCAAGTCACCCCCTTTTGCTTTCATGTCCTGTGTGTCCCATTACCTTCTGCACCCCTTAAGCTCATTTCTCCCCTTCATAGTGTCTTCTCTAGCCCCACCCCAACACACATCCATACCCATATAAAAAACTAGAGTTTGGCCAGGAAGTGGTGGTGCACCCCTTTAATCCCAGCACAAAAGAGGCAGAGACATGTGAGTTCAAGACCAGCCTAGTCTACAGTGCAAGTTCCAGAACAGCCAGGGCTACAGAGAAACCTGTCTCCAACAATGATAAAACCCTAGATGTTGTATAGGAGAGAAAATGCGGCCTTTGTCTTTCTAAACTTGGTTTATTTTATATAGCATGATGATTTCATTTTGTCTCCACTTCCTGTAAATAAAATTACATTGTGTGTATGTATACATTTCCTTTACTAATTTCTTGATGGACATCTAGGCTGGTTGCATTTCCTAGTTGTGAATACAGTAGGAGCAGACATGGATGTGCGAGTGTGTCTGTAGTTGTTGACCTAGGAGCAGACATGGATGTGCGAGTGTGTCTGTAGTTGTTGACTTAGAAGCAGATATGGATGTGTGAGTGTGTCTGTAATTGTTGACTTAGGAACAGCAGACATGGATGTGCGAGTGTGTCCGTAGTTGTTGACTTAGAAGCAGACATGGATGTGCGAGTATGTCTGTAGTTGTTGACTTAGAAGCAGACATGGATGTGCAAGTGTGTCTGTAGTTGTTGACTTAGAAGCAGACATGGATGTGCAAGTGTGTCCGTAGTTGTTGACTTAGAAGCAGACATGGATGTGCGAGTGTGTCTGTAGTTGACTTAGGAACAGCAGACATGGATGTGTGAGTGTGTCTGTAATTGTTGACTTAGGAACAGCAGACATGGATGTGCGAGTGTGTCTGTAGTTGTTGACCTAGGAGCAGACATGGATGTGCGAGTGTGTCTGTANGTGTGTCTGTAATTGTTGACTTAGGAACAGCAGACATGGATGTGCGAGTGTGTCTGTAGTTGTTGACCTAGGAGCAGACATGGATGTGCGAGTGTGTCTGTAATTGTTGACTTAGAAGCAGACATGGATGTGCAGGTGTGTCTGTAGTTTTTGACTTAGGAACAGCAGACATGGATGTGCGAGTGTGTCTGTAGTTGTTGACTTAGAAGCAGACATGGATGTGCGAGTGTGTCCGTAGAGTCCTTTGCATCTTCCCCTGGGAGTGCCATACCTGGGTCATTTGGTTGTCCCATTTGCAGATTATTTTTTTCTGAGCCTTCATACAAATTTCCATAGTGGCTGTTCCAGCTTGCATTCCCACCCTCGTGCACAAGGGTTCCTCCTTTCTCTCATTCTCAAGTCGTTCTGACTGGGCCACAAAGCCGTTCAGTGTGTCGTTCTCTAAGGGCCACAGATGGGAACACTTCACAATGAGTTACTAGCTATTAGTATTTCCTCTTCTGAGAACTGTTTAATAGGCTTTTTTGTTGATTGTATGGTTTGAGGTGGGAGTTTGTGAGTTCTCGATATAATCTAAGGTCTTTAATAGAAGGTGATAGATTTCTAAATATATAATGTGTAGTTGGCAAACATTAGCCCATTGTTTTAAGTTTTTTTGTCATTGTTTGCTTTCTGTTGCTATGATAAAACACTGATAAAAACAATTTGGGGAGGAAAAGGTTCATTTCATCATATATTTTACAGTCTACCGCGAAGGCAGAAACACTTCTAGCCAGCTTGTTCCTCCTGGCTTGCCCAGCCTGGTCCACCTGCCCAGGGGTGACACCACTCATGGTGGGCTGCATCCTATCATATTAACCATCAATCAAAATAATTCCCCACAGACAGGCCCACAGGCCACTATGATGGATCCGATTTCCCAGTGGATGTTCCCTCCTCCCAGGTGACTCTGTGTTCTGTCAAGGTGACAAAAGACAACCAGCACATTTTTTTAAATGTGTGTGTGTGTACACAGAGTTTTTCTGTCTTTTCAGTCAGCTCTTTCTTGCCACCTGGCTCCCTAATAACAACACAGAGATTTATTAATTATAAACGCTTAGCCAAAGCCAGACGGTGATGGCACACACCTTTAATCCCATCACTATGGAGGCAGAGACAGGCAGATCTCTGTGAGTTTGAGACCAGCCTGCTCTACAGAGCAGGTTACAGGACACGCTCCAAAGTTACACAGAGAAAACCCTTTCTTGAAAATCCTAAATAAATAAATAAGTAAATAAAACCTTGGTTGATAGCTTAGGCTTATTACTAACTAGCTCTTACAACTTAACCCATATTTCTTACCTACGCTCTACCACATGTGGTACCCTTTTTCAGCACAGCGTGTTCATCTCCTGCTTCCTCTGCATCTGGCTGGCAACTCTGTTCTCCTTTCCAGCATTTTCTTTCTCTCTGTCTGAAAATCCTACCTAACCTCTTCCTGACTAGTTATTGGCCATTAGCTCTTTATTAAAACAATGAGAGCAAACCATAGTCATGGTGTACAAAAGGATTATTCCACAGCATACGGTTAGGACAGGTGCTTGAGGATTCCAGAAAAGAGCATCACATTCCCTAGAGCCGGAGTTACAATGTAGCCACCCATTACAATGAGCCATCCAATGCAGGTGGTAGAAACTGAACTCTGTAACAGGAGGAGTGGGCTGCTTGTCCTGGCTGCCCTGCTATTTTACACCCGAAATAATCACACAGAAACTGTATTCACTAAATTATTGCTTGGCCCATTATCTCTAGCCTCTTATTGGTTAATTCTCACATCTTGATTTAACCCATTTCTAATAATCTGTATGTCACCGCGAGGTCATGGCTTACCAGGAAAAATTCAGCATGTCTGACCTGGCAGCTCCATGGCGGCTCTCTCACTCTGCTTTCTTCCTCCCAAAATTCAGTTCTGTCCTCCCCGCCTACCTAAGTTCTGCCCTATTAAAAGGCCAAGACAGTTTCTTTATTCAACCAATGAAAGCAACACATAGACAGAAGGACCTCCTACACCAGAACTCTGGGCCTCTGTAAGAATCGTGTATGTTCTCACTCCTTACTCCCATCTTGTATGTTATCTCTATATTGCTGATTGTCTCCTTTTCTGTACAGAACCTTTGCCAAGTTTAGGGTTATTTACTATGCCTGTGCTGGGGTTAAAGGAGTCCTTTCCACAAAGTCCTTGCCTTACACCTAACTTTAAAGTCTTTTCCTTCAGCAGTGTCGGAATTTTGGTTCTTACATTAAGGTCTTTGATCCATTTGGAGTTGGTTAGTTTTTTTGGAATTTATTTTTGTGTAGACTACGAGATATGAGTCTGGTTCATTTTCTCTATGTGGGTATCCGGTTTTCCCAGCGCCATTTGTTGAAGAGGCTTTCTTTTTGTTCTAATGTGTGTTTTCAGTACCTTTGTTGAAAACTAGATGGCTGTAGCTACGTGGATCCTCTATTCTCTTGTGCCAGCTGACATTCTTGTTTGGGTGCTAGTCTCATGTGGATTTTGTTACTACAGCTCTGTTGTGTAGTTTGAGCACAGAAATGAAGCATTTACCATTGTTCTTTCTTTTTAGGATTGCTTTGGCTCCTCAAGGTCTTTTTTTTTTTTT
>LOEQ01003234.1:129543-154075 GCA_001685075.1 Bramus lutescens | reverse complement strand
ATCTGTGTATCACCACGGGGTCGTGGCTTACCGGGAAGATTCTAACCCACGTCCATCTTGGGCCAGAGCATCATGCATCTGCCTGATTCGGCTTTCTTCCTCCCAGAATTCTGTTCTGTTTACTCCATCCACCTAAGGGCTGGCCTATCAAAAGGCCAAGGCAGTTTCTTTATTATCACTGAAAGTAACACATAGACAGATGATCCTCCTACACCAATGAGCCTCAAGGTAAAATATAAAATAATAGAAATGGGTTAATTTAAGATGTAAGAGCTAGCTAGGAATAAGACTGAGCAGTTGGTCAAACAATGTTGTAATTAATATAGTTTTTGTGTGATTATTCAGGTCTGGGTGGTTGGAAAATGAAAGTGCAGTTCAAGGTTTGCCTTTTCACTTTTTAAATAGTGCCTTTAATAAATAATCTCAATTACTTATTTATTTTTGTTTTCTGTGACAGTCTCACTCCATAGCCCAGGTTGATTTGGGTTTTACTCTTTTTACTCTATAGCCCAGAGTGACCTTGAACTCTAAATCTTCCTCTGCTTTGTTCTTCTAAGTAGTCATCTCGATTTCCCTGTGTGTTTGGGTGAGCATACACTACAGTCTTACCGTCATGCTTCTGATATTGGGGCCATGAAATGACATTTCAGTAGTAATGTATTGAGTTTGGCACCTATAAGCTTTTAATAGATGCATATAACTTATTAGAGAAAATTTTTGCTATTGGTTTCCTAAGCATCATGACACAAACAAATGCTATGTTCTGTCCAGGGTCTTTGACACACGGAGGTGGTTCCAGCTACTCTCTTAGTGTGCTGATGGTAGATTGGCATTGCTGATTTTGGAGTGATATGTTGATCTCATATTCCTTGGATAAACCTGGCATTCCTAATCAAGGTTCAAGGGACACTCGAATGTGTGGCTGGCTCTGGCAGGCCTTGCCCCTCTCTCCCATTCCCTCTGCCTTGTTAAAAACCATTAGATTGTGGTCCTAAATCTAGCCACCAAGGTCTATTCCCTTATTTGGCCATTTCTTCATCCTGATACTGACTACCAAGGTCCAGCTATCAAAGTATTGAAATCCAGAAATCACAAGCCCCCTTTGGCTCACCTAATTAACATATCCAATTAAAACTAAACACCTCATTCTAACACGGGACTTCCCCTTAACTTTAGAAACCATCGTCACACCGGTGTCCTTTCTATCCAGAGGCAGTCTTTTGTCCCTTTGGGACAGGTAGCCCTTCCTCTTTCCTCTTTGTCACCACCACATTCTAATCCACTCCTGCACAGGCTGCCCCTTTTTCTCAGAAAATTGCACCTACAAGGTCATTGCTGCTGTTTTTTTTTTTCCTTCCTTAGCCAGAAAGCAGCCACTTTTCTTCCTCACTTAATAAAGGATCTGTTTGGGTGTGGTTTGTGCCTTATTGGGGTCTAGGAGGAAGCCCCCACCATGTGTGTGTTGGAGCAGGGTCCTTAAAAGGTATTGTGTCTTTTCTTGAAAAATTCTGGGTTGATTTGTTACCATTTATATAGAGTAGTTGTGTGTGGGTTCATTAAAGGTATCATTCAACAGTCTTCTGTTTTGGCAATGTCATTTGTAGGTCTGATATTAGGATTATGCATATTTCAAATCAAGTTGGGTGGGGCATAATGATGCATGCCTTTAGCCCCAGTAGTCTGGAGGCAGAGGCAGGTGGATCTTTGTGAGTTCAAGGCCAGCCTGGTCTACAGAGCAAGTTCCAGGACAGCCTAGGCCTGTATAAAGAAACCCTGTTTCGAAAAATCAAACAAATTAAACTAAGCATGATGGTACATAACCCCATCACCTGTGAGGCTAAGGCAGGAGGATTTCAATTTTGAGGACAATCCAGGCCACATAGTAAGAGCCTGTCTCAAAACAAAACAAAACTGAAATTGGAAAATATTCTTTTCCCCACTACTGAAATGTTCTTGAAGAATATATTTCTTCCTTAAACATGCTTTCAAAGCCATCTGGAAATGGAATTTTCTTAGAGGGAAATTTTAACTACAGATTCAGTTTATAGCTCTGCTCAGATGTTTTTCTTTCTTTCATATCCATTTTATTTACTCATGTTTCCTAAAGAACTTGCTAATTTCATTCTATATTGTTCCATTTAAGCTGAGACAGAACAATATTTTTTTGAGCCCAGGATTCACCCTTCCTTCCTTGGAAGGAAGGAAGGAAGGAAGGAAGGAAGGAAGTTTCCTTCCTTCCTTCTTCCTTCCTTCCTTTTCCTTTGTTTTTCGAGACAGGGTTTCTCTGTGTAACTTTGGAGCCTGTCCTGTATCTTATTCTGTAGGCCAAGTTGGCCTCGAACTCACAGAGATCCACCTGACTCTGCCTCCCGGGTGCTGGGATTCAAAGCATAAATTACCACCATCCAGCTAGAGTCCAGGATTTTTGAGCCAGCCTAAGAAACACAGCAAGAATCAATCTCCCCCCACCCTTTCTCACTCTCACACACATGCACACACATCCTTCACTCTGTAGACCAGTCTGGCCTCAGATCCATAGAGATCCTTCTCCCTCTGCTTCCTCACTGTGTAGAACCTCAGATCTTCTTCAGTGCTGAGATTGAAGGAAGATGCGTGCCACCATCTCTTAAAATTTAAGACTTAAACATGGCTGTGGAATTACACCCCTTCAATCTCAGCACTTGGGAGGTAGAGGCCAGCCTTGTCTACAGAACTACAGAGTGAGTTCCAGAACAGCCAGAGCTATTACACAGAGAAACCCCGTCTAGAAAACAAAACAAAACAAAACAAAATAAATAACAAAACAAACAAAAAAAGTAGCAATATTCTAATTTTCATTTTTTTCTTTTTTTGTTTTTGGGATTTTTTTGTTTTCTTTTGTTTTGATTTTTTGTTATAGAGTTTTTCTGTGTAGTCCTGGAACTTGTTCTGTATACCAGACTGACCTGGAACTTAGAGATCTGCCTGCCTCTGCCCAGTGCTGGCGAAAATTAATGTTTCACTGAGTATTCAAGACCAGCCATGCCTACAGAGCAAGTTCCTGGACAGCCAAGGTTACACAGAGAAACCTTGTCTCCAGAAGATAAAAACTCCAAAGATTTATTTTATTATTTTGTGTGTCTGTGTGTGAGAGTGTGTGTGTGTGTGTGTGTGTGTGAGTGTGTGTGAGAGAGTGTGTGAGTGTGTGTATGTGAGAGAGAGTGTGTGTGTTGTGTGTGTGTGTGTGTGTGTATGTGTGTGTGTAGGTCAGCAGAGGGCTTGAGATCCCTTGGAGCTGGAATTACAGGCTGTTGTGAGCCGCCCAGGCGTGGGTGCTAGGATCCTGACTCAGGCCCTCTGGAAGGGCAGGAAGTGCTCTTAACCACGCAGCGGTCCCTCCAGCACCTGCTTTTCTCTTTACGTTGTCTGTTCTTTTGAAATTAGTCAGAAGCTCCAGCCCACACTCAGAAAACTAGGAAGAAGGGTGGAGGAGGGGTATGGGGAGGGAGTTAAACTTGACATCCCAGATCAAGGGGCATTCATATACGTTCCCGGAGCTTTGTAAGGAAGATTCTCTCCCTCGCACTTAAGAACTTATATGAGTGGACACAGAGGAAAGCAACGGGGAGGAAGACAGGTCTAAAAGGCCGTGGACCGGTGTCAGGGAGAACCTGATATGGTTCAGAGATGAGAGCTTGGACTAATGTACCTGTGGGATGACTAAATCTGTGACAGTTTGATATTCTGTGACTCCCAGCTTTGGGACCACAAATAAAAAGAGGCAATTGTGTTACATTATGAAGCAAATGCACAGATCATGCAGGGACAGAAATTGGTTCCTCTCTTGGGACCTCACCGAATTAAGAAAACTGAAGGGACCACAGGGGGACGGTGTTCCCACACACAATCTCCTTGCTATTGCCCACCAGGGACCGAGTACCTCAGCCAGCACTAGTTGGTTCTCAGCTCTCACAGGTGCAGGTGCCGAGGAGAGACAAACACAGTGGAGGGACTGGGGATGCAAATGAGGAGAGGGGATTTGTAAGTGACAAACCAATGAGAAAAAAAAATCCAAAGTCCCCAAACCCAACTCTGTATGTCTCCCCAGAGCTAAGCCGTACCCGGCACCACGTTGGGGCTCTAGCAATGTACCCACGTGGATGAGCGACCATTTCCTTCCTCCGTGGCAAACACTGAGGGGCACAGAAACAATGGTACAGTATTTCTGTGTGTTCAGACATAAAATAAGCCAAACTAATAAATGCGTGTTCCTAAAGAGTGACATGATTACTGTTCATGACGCTGAACTCACGGAAGACCCTGAGCGACCCTGGTCTGAGGATTTGCGGGTGGCCTGACGAAGCTATTTCTTCTTTAAAACACCACTTGACAGATACCAAGAAACCCGTGGGCAGTTCTCTGGGGAGTGCCCTTTGTCATGCTCAATAACTCCTAATCTTTCTCTAATCCTGTGCTCTCCGCTTGCTGTCCATCCGTTTGGGGGCTGGGGGAGGGAAAGGGGGGAATTCCAGCCCATCTGGGGAGCACTTAAAAGGGAGGTTCCATCCTGGTCGTTCTGCCACAGGTGGATCCTGGAACTCCCCTGGAAGGGTAGGGCTGAGACCCGTCGGTCCTCAAGGTTACTGGATTTGTGAGCAGGTAAAACTCTCAAGCATGAGAAACAAGAAGAGCCATACAGGTGTCCCCACACACCCGGAAGCTCACATTATATACAAGGAAAAAAGCGCTGAGTATAAGCAATGCAGTAAGGCTGGCCAGTGTGCTGGCCTATAGCTGTGTTCCAAGCTCTCAGCAGGCTGAGGCAGGAAGATTTGCTGCCTGCCTGGGCTTTAATAGTTCCAGACTAGCCAGAGCTAAAGTGTGAGATGCTGTCCTGGTCAGTTATTTGTCAGCTGACACAAGCTAGAGTCCCTTGAGGAGTGGGAGCCTCAGTTGTGAAAGCACCCCCAACAGATTTGTCTGTGAGCAAAACGGTGGTACAATTTCCTGATTGACAGATGGATGTGGCAGAGCACAGCTCACTGTGGAGAGGCGCTGTCCTTGGTCTGGTGCTCCTGGGTGCTATAAGAAGAAACACTGAGCAGGGCAGTGGTGGCTCAGGCCTTTAATTCCAGCACTCAGGAGGCAGAGATAGCTAGGTCTCTATAAGCTCGAGACCAGCCTGGTCGACAGAGAGAGTTCCAGAACAATCTCCAAAGCTAAAGAGAAACCCTGTCTCGAAAAATCAAAACCAGAAGTAGAAAAGGAGGAGGAGGACGAAGAGGAAGAGGAGGAGGAGGAAGAGGAGGAAAGAAAACAGAAAGGCTGAGCAAGTCTTGGGAAGCAAGCCAGAGAGAACTGACTCCTGAAAATTGTCCTCTAACCTCCATGCATGTACCAGGCATAAACATGCCTGCATGTGTGTACACACCATACACACAATAACAATAATAATAATTTTAAAAAATACTCTTTAAATATTAAGGGGGAGAGTAGTTGAGAAAGTTACCCATTCCTGACTCCACACACACATGCACCCACAGGAACACACACACACATTGGAAAACCAAGCCCACCTAAGTGCAGTATCATTTTGTCATGGATTCATACGAGCACGACGAAGAAGAACACCTACATACTAGAAAAGGGAGAGTGTGTATGTTTCAGAGACAGGATTTTGGGGCACAGAGATAGTACTGAGGACACCAAGCCAAATGCCACAGGCACACAGGCAGCTCTAGCCAGGCCTTCAGCTCATGGGCAGAGGGTAGATAGTCCTGGTGAGACACACCAGGCTACTCCTTGAAGAGAACCTTTTGTTGATTTGCTGGAATGATTTAATTTAAGAGCTGGAAATTTTCCGCCGGCTATGGACAGTTTCAAAAGATGTCTTACTTTTTGTGTGTAAACATCCTGGCTTGTTTACAGGCAATCCCATCGTCCCACGGCTTGTAGTTTACAGGCAATCCCATCGTCCTATGGCTGCTGGTTTCCCTCGCATTTATGTGTTGTTATTTCGGGATATAAACTAGCCATGCGGGAGCTGGGCCGGACGAAAAACAGGCCCGCTCACTACAGCTGGCACCATCTTCCTGCACAAACATTCTGGTCAGGAAGTTCTGCTTGGGCCTTTTTCTTGTTTTCTCTTTTATATTATGTGTGCGGGTGTTTTGCCTACATGTATGTCTATGTGCCACGTGCATGCCTGGTACCCACCAGCATGCGGAAGTGAATGTTGGGTCCACAGGAACTGGAGTTACAGATGGGTTTGCTGCCATGTGGGTCCTCTGGAAGAGCACCCAGTGCTCTTAACTGCTGAGCCATTTCTCCAGTCCCTCTCTGGTCCTTATAACGAAGAACTTTAGGTACCTGGGCTGCTGAAGTCGCTGACAGAGCATAAGGATGGATTAGAAGCAACAGCACACCAGCTCCAGTGAACAGAACAGAACAAGGAGAATCTGACTCAAAGATTAAGGTAGCAAAGGTGACAGACACAGTATTGTTGATAGAGGTTTCTGCCCCACTAGGTCCCACAGTCATTTAGTCCCAAATAAACACACAGAGGTTTACATTAATTATAAACTGATTGGCCTATTAGCTCAGGCTTCTTATGAACTCTTATAACTTATATTAGCCTATAATTCTTTTCTGTGATAGCGATGTGGCTTGGTACTTTTTTTGGCAAGGCAGTGACATCTTGCTTGCTCTGTGTCTGGATGACAACTGCAGACTGAATCTTTCCTCTTCCCAGAATTTTCCTGTTCTCATTGCCCCACCTCTACTTCCTGCCTAGTTGCCCCACCTATACTTCTTGCCTGGCTACTGGCCAATCAGCATTTTATTAAACAAGTACAAGAAACAAATCTTTACAGGGTAAAACCATTGTTCCACAGTACAGTATGAAGAAATGTCAACCCTTCCATCCCATTCCCGTCACCCATAAGATATCTGCAGGCCTAAAAGAAGATCCAGCACTTCAACAGAAGTGGCCCCCATGTCCCTGAAATGTAACCTAGGCAGCTGTTATCACAACCTGATGTGAGAAATGTCACACAGCAAAGCCAGTACACAGGTGACAATGCCCTGTCTAGCTGTGTGAAGACTGAATGAGCCAAGAGTAAAAGCTACAAGGAGTCTTGGGGTTTGCCCTCAGTGACAAGCAAGTGCAAAACTCAAGAAGGAAAAAGCAGATTAAATGAGTGATGAACTACTGAGGTCCAATCTTGGGCACAGGGCCAAGCTTCCAAATCAACAGGGATCAGGCTTCTCTCCCTTTGAAGCCAAAGAAATAGATTGTACTTATTTACAAGATTAATTTTGTTTTGTTTTGTATTGTTTTGTTTTTGAGAAAGGGTTTCTCTGTGTAGCCCTGGCTGTACTGGATCTTGCTCTGTAGACCAGGCTGGCCTTGAACTCAGAGATCTGCCAGCCTATGCTTCTTGAGTGTTGGGATTAAAGGCATGCATCCCACCACAGGGCAATTTACAAGATTTTAAAAGACCAAAAAGAAAGAGTGCTCAAGTTAACCATCAGAAGAGGAAAAAACAAAAGAACAGGAATGTAGCTCATTTGGAAGAGTGCTTACCCACCAAACAGGAAGGCCTGGGTTAAATCCTTTGTACTACATAATAAGTAGAGCATGGAGGGTCATGGAGGGACAGGAGTTCAAGGCTATTCACAGCTTCACAGGAAGCAGAAGGCCAGCCTGGGTTACTTATGATCATTTCTATAAAAACAAAGTTGCTGGGGTTGGACAGATGGCTCAGCAGTTAAGAACATCAGCTGCTCTTCTAGAGGACAGGGGTTCAATTCCCAGTACCTGCATGGCAGCTCACAACTGTCTGGAACTCCAGTTCCAGGGGATCTGACACATGCACACCAATGTACATAAAATGAAATTTAAAAAAAATCAAGTTGCTAAAATATCTCTCCTTTAGTATAAATAAGCTTTTAAAAGTATGAACAGTGATGTTTTAGCTCCTTGGTTCTGGGTAAGGTTAGGGTAAAGGGGATTTGGGACACCCTAAAACCTAAAGCTGAATCATTGAAGGACATCCGGCATTGGCCCCTCAGTAAAAACACCAGCAGTACTAAGATCTTTTTAAAAACGTATATATTTTTAAATATGTATATTCTGTCTGTTATCATTCATGATGCAGGTGACCCGAGGCCATGTGGCCATGCGGGTCCCCGGCAGGTGGGAGACAAACAGATATGCCATGCAGAGAGAGCTTGGGTATAGAGTTTATTCAGTGGGTATTGGAAACGGAATAAGAGTTAGGGATGATGGGGAGACAGAACAGAGAGAAAAAGAGAAGAAGGGAGAAGGTGAGAAGGGGAAGGGAGAGAGGCAAAAGCTGCCTCTCCAGAAGAAGGATGGACAGAGAGAGAGCAAGCTGGAGAGGAGGTGGAGATTGGGAATGGGCGGGCCTTGTCCCTTAAAGGGACAGGGTACCCAGGTGGCAGGCCAGGCCAGCAGATTACAACACTGCCTACATGTATGTCTGTGTACTGCATGTGTGTAGAGCCTGAGGAGGATAGAAGAGGGTGTCAGACTGTCTGGGACTTGAGTTACATAGTTTGAGCCTACAAGTGAATGTTGGGAATTGAACCCCGTCCTCTGCAAAAGCATTCAGTGCTTGTAACTACTGTTTGGATGGAAGCTTCACTTCAGTCCCTGGCATCCTGGAATGCTTGGGTGGGGGCTCCAGCCCAAGCCCCCTCCCCTGGAGCTGTCTCAGTCCAGACTCTGCCCCCTGAGAAAGTCAAGCAAACAATGTCCTCTCCCTAGAGGTACTCAAGACCACACCCACAGGGTATTTAAACTGCCCCTGAGAACAAGAACATGGTTTTCTGGTCTTCCTTTCCCATCTCCTCTCTGGGGGGCTGGAATCCGACAGCATTGCTATCCATTAAACCTGGGCTTTTTCTAAGTTGGTTTGATTTGGTCTGTTTCGAATTATTACATGTACACACACACACACACACACAATCAATTAACCAGTAAAGAAATAAATAAGAAAATCTTAATTTAAAAAAGAAATCCCTTAAAATAGAGAAGGGAAGGGGGGGGACCCAAAAAACTCAGTTGGACTGGGTGAGGGACTAGAAGGGAAAGCAAGACAAAAAAAAGTTCTGAAAAGTTAGAAATCTAGAGGGTGTTTTCTTTTCTAATCAAACATTAACATCCAAGTGGGATTTTCATTTTTGCTGTCTCTCTTCAGAGGAAGGATGTTCTGTCCCCTGAAACGGGCAGCAGAGGAAGGTGATATTACCCTAGATCTAGTTCAAGAAAGCCAGGGTTGGCCCTGAAAGCAAGTGCGAAGCCTCTTGCTAGCTGTCCAAATGTTAGGACCAGTGACCCCAGTATGAAAGGTCTCCTCATGGCATCTGCAGGAGAACAGCGACAAGGCCTGTGGCCAACCAACATCTTGGAGGGTAGAAAGGGTTGTTTTTTTTTTTAACGATTTATTCATTTTTATTTTATGTGCATTGGTGATTTGCCTGCATGTCTGCATGAGGGAGTTGGATCCCCTGGAACTGGAGTTACAAACAGCTGTGAGCTGCCATCTGGGTGCTGGGAATTGGACCAGGGTCCTCTGGAAGAGTAGCCAGTGCTCTTAACCGCTGAGCCATCAATCCAGCCCAAGAAAGGTGGTTTTTGAAGAATAAAATATCAGAGAAAAGGACTGGAGAGGTGGCTCAGAGGTTAAGAGCATTGCCTGCTCTTCCAAAGGTCCTGAGTTCAGTTCCCAGCAACCACATGGTGGCATACAAGCGGAACACCAATGTTTGTGTGAGAGTGTCAGAAACCCTGGGACCGAAGTTTCAGACAGGTGTGAGCTGCCATGTGGGTTCTGGGAACTGAACTCAGGTCCTCTGCAAGAGCAGCCAGTGCTCTTAGCAGCTGAACCATCTCTCCAGCCCCTGGGCTTGGTTTGTGTGATAAAAATAAGCATATAAATATTTCATCCCCCATCAGCAGCGCCTGTGACTTCTGCCCAGAAACCAGAACACTGGGCTGTTCCTGCTAAATCCTATGAAATAGTTCATGGAAGCAAAGATGTTCCTCCCAAGGACAACAAGCAGAATCTGATATTAAAATGATTATTTCAGACACTGCAGGATGCTGGAGGGAGAATGGAGAAAGCTAAGGGCAGCATTGGGGCTACGTGTATTCCTTTAGCAGCCTCACCCTGTATGTATCTCTTCTTTCAAGAGCTTCAACTGTCCTGACATTCAGATGCTTGTCAAGGTGCTCTTTTCATATGGAGAAGTTATTTTCTGGGTCTTGATTGATCTGAGCATTTGCCATGGGGACAGTGCCTCTTCCTCTACACTTTCTGGTCGAAAGTCAGCTGGGTTCTCCTGGAGCCTGGCATCCTGACCTGGCCAGAACTTCCCATTTCCTCCCTTTCCCCCATTTTTCTTCACTTCTAGTTTGCCTTTTTTTTTTTTTCAGCATTGGTAAGAACAGGAAGCACCAGATTTCCTCTCTAGGGCTTCCGTCGAAGGGATGTACTCACCGTATCGAAAACATCAGCTGGAAAGAGAAACACATCCCCCCTCTAGAAACCATGGCCCTCTCTGCCCACCCTACCCCCACCCCGGACCCTCCCATCCTGGCCCCAACATACCCCCCAAGAGTCTCAGAGGTCCGTGGGGTTGCACCACAGTTTGGGCCACAGTGACACTCAAGCCAACTTTAATCCCACTGAAAACTTCATTCACAACACTGGGGAGATGGTTCAGCATATGGGTAACATGCAAGCAAACCCGACAACCTGAGTTCAGTCCCTGGGCCCATGACAGGAGAAGACAATGCCACGAGTTCCCTAACATGCATGTGCATGTCACACACACACATACACACACACACACATGCACGCGCACACACGCACATGCACACACGCACACAGGCACACAGGCATACTAAATAAAGCCCAGGCTAAGCGCGGTGTCACCATGCTGTAATCCCAGCACTTAGGACAGGAGGAGGGGAGATCAGAGGTTGAAGCCAAACTGGGCTGCATGGGACCACCAACTCCAACACAAAGATAAAGAACTGAATGGGACTAACTGAATAGTACCTGTCTACCATAGGACGATTCACCAGTCGGGCAAGGGGCTGGAGACTGAAACACACACACACACACACACACACACACACACAGAGACAGACAGACACAGAGAGAGAGAGAAAGAGAGAGGCAGGCAGACANGAGAGAGAGAGAGAGAGAGAGAGAGAGGTCATCCTTGAAACAAGAATGCCCCTTCTTATTGTGTTGCAGGGCAGAGTATATAGGGCTCTCCTTGACTAATGGCCACACCCTGGCACTCAGGACTTTTCAGCTGCAAACCCACCAGAAACCACTCCCCTGCCATCAGGAACTCATGAGGGTCTCATGCCCAGAGCAGCTGCAAACACAGGAAAACAAGTTATTTACTTCAGCAGGCAAGAGGTCATAGAAAATTCAGGGTCTGAGGGTCTGCAGTCCCCAACAACTGACTGGATGTAAAGGACCTCCGGGCTGTCTCCATGTGAGTCAGCTGGTGACAACTACTGTTCTGAGTGTCCTTTCCTCTGCCCTGTGGGAACTGTGACTGTGTCCGAATCTGCCATTTAATCAGTAAACGTGTGTTTTTCAGGGACCACTAACAACCCAGGGCTGACAGATTGATATGCTTGATAAAGACAGCCAACAGCCAGGCTGCTTACACTGATAACATCTTGACCTTAATTCCATATGACCTTTGGCAAATCTTAACTGCTCTCAGCCCAGGGTTTCCCTCAGATTAAGTAAAATTACATAAAACATCAGCACAAAAGAAGTGTTTGGAAATCTTCCAAACACTTGATGGAGGAGGAGATGACAAGGGGGGATTTCTTAAGTTGATGGTAGTTTACTGCGTATCCTGTTTAATTTTGTCCTGAGTTTTCCACTGCATTCCAACAGCGCTGTCATCTCTAATTCCATGGAGCAGTGGGGTCTGTGCTGAAACCCCACAGGGCACCTTGAGATATGCATGGCCAGCATGGAGTCAAGTTGCTGTGAACAATAGTTTTGTCCTCACTAAAAAGAAAATGCATTAAAAAAAACACTTTTATATTTTTTTTACTTTCTCTTTTTCTGTAGATAAATATTTTGACTCTAAATGCAGTCACACCATTTCTGTTGTTCTTTCTTCCCCAGCACTCTTGCGCCCCTCCCTCCTCCTTTAGTCACTCTTCTTTCATTACACACACACACACACACACAGAGAGAGAGAGAGAGCACACATACACACACACACAGAGAGAGAGAGAGAGGCTATATTGCATAAACACAGTCACTGGCAAACCCTTTCAATCTAGGTTTTGTGTCTGAGAAAAAATGTGATATGGGAGTGTCCTTTATTTTATTTTTATTTGTGTGTGTATGTGTGTACACAGAGGCTAGAGACAGTGAATTCTGTAGACAAAGATGGTTGTGAGCTGCCCAGCATGGGGGCTGGAAACTGAACCTTGATCCCCTGGAAGAACAGCATGTACTCTTAAACCACTGAGCCATTGTTAGGTCCCAGGAAGTGCATATGTCCATAAATGAGAGCCTTGGCTTAGCTCGGACTGGATTTCAGAAGGATTCCTGGTGGTTAAATAAAAGCCAACCTTCCTCAGTAATTGGTGGAATGGGTTTTCTATCCACCAAAGGAGTCATTTTCCTTGTCTTTGGCGTAAGGGACACATGACTCTCCATTAACATGTACCTATGGTGGTCCATGCTGGCCTCCAGGCCCCTCAGTCCCTAGTCACAAGTCCCTGTTACACATTTCAAAGGCCCCTCTGCCCTGAACTCACAGGCCTGCTCCACGTCCAAGTTTCCCTCCCTCAGTTACTTGTCCTCCTCATAACCTGCATGATTTTCCCACACCCCTGCCCCACCCCTGGCCATGTCCAGCAGCTTCCTTTTTCTCTGGGCTCTGGACAGTTCCAGTTGCTTCTGGAGGTTCACTCCTACTCACAATAAAGCTGCGGCCGTTTGGTGAGCACCTCACTCGCATGCACCATCTTCCAAGCCCCAGGGAGTAGTCTGTTTTCTTTCTTTTTGATTTTCAGAGACAGGGTTTCTCTGTGTAGCCCTAGCTGTCCTGGAACTTGCTCTTGTAGACGAGGCTGGCCTCGAACTCACAGAGATCTACCTGCCTCTGCCTCCCGAGTGCTGGGATTAAAGGCTGTGTTACCACCTCCCGGCAGGGAGTATTCTTTAATAGCATCTTCCCCTAGCTCCACTGTCCGCTTCCCTTAGCCATCGCCAGACCTACACTCTTCGGACTAGAAATATCTTCCATGGTAATTTGTAATTATTTGTAATATGATGAGATATGTCAGCTATTTATAGCCACTCCTTCCTCAAGTTCACCCATAATGAGTCAGAGGGATGCCTTCTTCAGGTTTGGCCTTCCAGGTTCTGGCTGTGTTCTCAGCATCCTGTGGCTTTTTGATGCAAATGCTAGGGTTTCCCAAGCAAGTATTACTAAATAAGGAACTTTACCACCCAGGGTCCCCAAAGGAACCAGATAGTACATTCAAGCAAGAACAAAGCACTGTTTACAAAGAGGCAGTTAGGGAAAGGTACCCCATAAAGGACAAGGTACTGATACAGATCTGGTGACCCTGACTTCTACCCATCCCTAAATCCATAGGGTAGGGACCAGTAGAGTCAGTGGGGCCTGGACCTCCAGGCAGAGTTTTGAGTTTAACAGAGACGTGATCTCTGGCTGATAGCCAGCTCAAGACAAATTCACAAAATGTCAGAGAAATAAAATCCCTCATCTCATCCCCCCCTTCCCCCAAACCCACTCACCCCCATCTCCCCTCAAATCTCCTATTTAGCCAAACCAGCCTCCCAGGCAGGGTGGACTACAGATCTGGTGCTGTGGAGAAAACTATTAGACATGCTAAATAAACAAAAGTGAGCCAAGAATGGCTAAATGGTGCCCAGGCGGAATCAAAGTAAGGGACATTCAATTCTTCAGAACTGGGGACTATTAGAGCTCCACTGAGCTCTGATAACTCGTTTTGCATTTCTAGGAAGACCTCAAGCTTTTGCTTTGCGACTCAATCATCAAAATCTGAGAGCTTGTGCCAACAAATAAGCCTTCCATTTTCTCTCTGCTTCTCAGTGTTCTCTCATCCAAACATTCTGGCATGCGGCATTGTCCTACCCACAGTCTGGCTATAGAGGAGATATCAAGCAAACAGCCATTTGGGTTCCACCAGAGAACTCTGGTAACAGGCTCTGTGACTCTCCCCTCTCCAGTGGCTGGAGAGAATGTTACAGTGTACTCTCTTAGGAGAGAGGTGGGTGGGAAAATCAGGGCAAAGGTACAGGATTTGTTGGAGGAATCCACAGATCAAGACTAGAGACAGAATTTTATCTGGGGATGGAGGGCATGGCTGGAGAGATGGCTCAGCAGCTAAGAACACGTGCTGCTCTTGGGGAAGACTGGAGTTCAATTCCCAGAACCCACATCAGGGGCTCACAACCACCAGCAACTCTGGCTCCAGGGCATCTAATACCTCTGTCTTCACTGGCGCCTGTACACACACACACACATGATTAAAATTACAATTATCCTTTTAAAAAAAAATCTACCTGCCCAAGAACTGGACCCTTCCTTGCTCATCCCTGCAAGGGGTGAACCTGAACGAGCCTGGAGAGCTTGAGCTCACTCTGGTGGTGAGGACCGGGGAGAGCTGGAGGGCTGAACAACTGTGCAACTACCCAAACCCAGAACCAGGCTTGTGAGATGGCCTAACCCAGCATCCACCTCATCTATGTATGATCTGTGGTAGCACTGAAGAGGCCGGTTCTGCAGACCCAAAGATGCAGAATCTCCCTGACACAGGATAACAACAGGATATCCAAGAGGAGTCCCAGAGAAGGCCAGCATCAATAGTGTAGCAGAAACCAGAGGCCTAGAACCAGACCAACGACTCTTTGCAATGAACACTTGCAAAGATACACTGTGTGACTCACTGAGTCACACTACAGCTTCCATGAAGAGATTTTTTTCTTTTTTCTCTTCAATTTTATTTTATTTGGGGGGAGGTTGCAAGGGCAATGGGTAGATACGAAGGGGCGGGGAAATGAATGGGATAGAAATGCACAGTGTGAAATCCACAAAGAATAAATAAAAGAAAAGTTAAAAAAAAAAACTCTTCCTGCCCTAACCAAACCTCTCATCCCTTTCAGCCTTCAGACACTAGTGAAAAACCAAGCTAGCAGGACAGCCACAGCCTTCCGAAGCCACTGACAGNNNNGCCAGAGAATTTGTCCTAAATTCTCAATCTGCAGTCTGGTGAGGCGGGGTCCTAAAAACAATGATTACATGCAATGAGTGGAGTGGCTTCAAAGGGCCTCACGGACCCCAAATATCTCTCCCCAGTGGACTGAAATTCCTTTTGAAGTTTCCATTGTTTGGGTCAATCGCTTGTGTCAAGAACCTGCTTCTAGAAGTCTTCTAAAATATGCACAATCCCATTAAAAAGCATGATGCTTTTTGGTTACTCTTTTGTCTTTTCGGCATCTTTATTCATTCCCATGTCTGTCCAACATGAGCATATGAGCATCTACAAGAAACACAGTCTTTTTTTTTTCCTGCAAAACACCTCACCTAGAAGCACATCAGATGCTCAGTTCAGAGCTCATCCTGTTGGCAGCCAGGCAGGGTCACAGGACCTAGGATCAGTTAACCATGCCCTCACTCCAGGCTGTGCATCAGGTGGTGGTACAGGAGAATGCAGGGACCCGTAGCCCTGGCAGCAGTGCGAGCTGTGGATCCAGGATGAAGGACTGGCTGCAGTCCCATTCTCAAAACCATTGTTTCCGGCATGGTTTACTGTGGTTCTAAGAGTGACGTGCCATTCTCTGGTCCCACCCACTTTCCAAGGTGGATCCTCAGCCTACCCAGAGAGTTCAGAACGTTCCAGGATCCTCTTGCTTAAATTCCCATGATGCTTTAATCAGGCAGAATCGATCTTTTGTTGTGAGAAACTAAAAGCACCAGCTGACACAAGACTGGCATACTAACTCAAGACTAGCCATGGAAAAGTTCCTTTGTTGTTGTTGTTTTTGAGACAGGGTTTCTCTGTGTAGCCCTGGCTGTCCTGGAACTTGTTCTGTAGATCAAGCTGGCCTCGAACTCAGAGATCTGCCTGCTTCTGCCTCCTGAGTACAGAAATTAAAGGCTTGTGCCACCACCACCACCCAGCTACGTTCCTTTGTCTAAGTAGTTAGCCATCACTCTGAAAAACAGCAGGGCCCCAGGGGATGGGTCTTATTAATGGGGAGATTGTGAGAGCCTGACTTTGTGAGCAGAGACTGAGAAAGCTCGCCCGACAGAACAGGGCAGACTTCAAGGCAGCGTCAGGGACACAGGAAGCACTAGGCAAAGGTTACACAGGATGTGTCAAGCCACTGACAAAAAAGGTGGATGACTGTAAGGGCAACATCTAATGTTACCTAAGGGTTGCCATTGATGCACTTACTGGGACAGCTGCGTACAAAGCAAGGAAATCTCTTGCCTTGCCAAGACCACCGATTTTCTGATTTGCCTTAACAGTTCCGTTGCCATCAGTCTGCTCAGTAACAGAAATCAGTTTCTGTCCCCTCAGCTGCACTTGCTCCTTCGTATGGTTCTTTCGTGACTGACTGAGAAAGTGGAGATGAGAAGCAACAGCTGTGTAAACTCGCACCTACCAAAAGGATAGGGATGGTGACTTTGCATTGTCCCCAGGGAGGAGCACAGGAATATTCTGCTTTTTCAGGAAGCCAGTGCTGAATGTTACTAACGTGATGTGAAGTAGGACGGTCCACAGGTGGCAGGATGTGGCTTCCTTCCTTTCTGCATTTCCTCTGCTTTCCCTCAGAGCAAGCACAGCCCCTGGCTCACAGGCAGGCAGAACTCAGGCTGAGTTACCATTCTCCTAGCTTGTCCATGGAAGCATTTTGGCTGCCAGCTAGAGACTCCACATGTGAACCCAGTGCCCTTGGAAAGGGCCCTGCCACTGGCTCTTTTTCAGCCATTGACAGAGTGGGGAGTTCACATCTGGTGCCCACACCTTCCAGCAGAATCCTTGGGATTCTTGTCTTCGGCAAATCTCCTGGGCATGCAGTGGGAGATGTTGTCAAGTAGCATCAGACTAATACCCTTTGCCTACATAGATGTCACCAAAGAAAGATCATTGAAAAATAACCAGAAGGAAACCATTAAGGGATATTACACAAGATACATTTGATTTAAAAAATATTTACGAGCCACGCCCTTTATTCTAACAGAATGCCACTTAATAAATATTCCACCAGGATGATGAGAATAAACCACAAGGGTGGGAGGAGAATTTAAGGGAACTAATGATTGAAATTTTATAAAATTTTAATTTAACCTTCAGTGGGTCACACTCAGTGCTGACAGATGTGGAGACCCATCAGAGAAAACCATCCCAATGCGCACCTATCAAATTTCTAACCTTGGCACATAAGTCAGTATATTGAGGACCAGTGACACCGGCTCTTGATGACCTGAAGCAAAGGCTTCTTAAAAGTGAGGAAGATGACAGTGCAGGCCACCAGCAGGGTGAGGCAGCTAGGTAGAATAAGGACGAGGTAGAACAGGCCAGTGTCCACCTGCCCCCACTTACAGTCCCGAGGCATGCCTTCGGGCAGCTCGACCACACGAACAATCTTAGAAGAGAGATTACAAGTGACCATGGCCAAGTCTACAACCGTCTTGAAGTGCTGTAGGGTCCCCCATCCTTCCACCCCACAGCAGTCATAAGGGTTCTGGCTGAGGTAGATGGCCTGCAGACTCCTCAGTGGCTGCTCAGACACAGCCCTCTGAGGAAGGGCTGTGAGGAAGTTTCTGCGGAGGTCGAGAGTCTGCAGGGCCAAGTTGCCACTGAACTTTGGGAAGCTAGTCAAGGAATTTCCCGAAAGATCTAGGTCCCTCAGATTCCCGAACCCAGAGAAGTCCATCTCTGCAGCGCCAGAACTGAGGCCCACATTCCTGAGAGCCAGGACCTGTAACGTAGGAGCGACAGCCCAGAGAGGACTGATGCTCCCATTCAGGATCCCCCAGTTGCTAGACAAGTCTAAATGAGTGAGAGAGGTGCCCTGGAATGGGTGGTCTTGTAATGCCTTCAGCCCACAGCCCTCCAGAGAGAGGCTCCTCAGAGAGGCCATGTTTCTGAAATCCACACAACCTGCGGATCCTGTCCAGTCCAAGGGCACCATCTGGGGACAGAGTGAGATCTGGTTGTGGCTCATGTCAATTGTAGTGATGTTGCTGGCATTGTCGAACAGGCCAGTGGGAACTCCCAGGAGCTGGTTGGAGCTCAGGTTGAACACTTGAAGGTTCTTGAGGCCATCGGTGAGCCCTGGAGCCAGGCGCAGCTCTGCCAGCTGGTTGTGGCTCACGTCTAGCTCAGTGAGGACGCCTGGGGGCTCATGCTCCCGAATGTGGAGCATCTTCAGGCAGTTTTGGTTAAGATTCAGGTGGGAAAGGGATGGTGTTTTCTTTAGGAAACCATCTGGCAGGTGCCAGAACTGGTTTTGGCTCATGTCCAAGAAGCGAAGGGCTGACAGGTCGCTGGAGGCAAACTCTTCCCAGAGGTTGACAGTGGTGATATTAGTCACGTTGCCATCCACAAGAAGGAACTGGGCTACCATCTCCTGCGGCGAGGAGGTGTTATACAGGTCCCTGTAGAAACCCATGTTGTTGTCCCGCAGCAGGAGGGTGTGCAGCTTGCTGCACTGGGGCAGGAGGGGGAAAAAGAGCAACTGATTGTGAGACAGGTCCAGCACCTCCAGTTCAAAGGTCACCTCCTCCCTGGCTGCCAGGAACCACTCCAGGATGTTATAGCTGACATTGAGGAACTGCAACTGTGTGAGCCTGAAGTCCACAATGCAGGGGAGGTTGTTGTAGGCAAGGTTGAGGTGCCTCAGCTCAGTCAAACCATCAAAAGCACCACCCTCAATCTCAAAGATATAGTTTCTCTGCAAATCCAGTTCCCTGAGGTGCTCCAGGCCCTCAAAGACAGAGTCGTCAAGCCTCATGAGGGTATTCCTTGCCAAGGACACAGCCTCCAGTGAGGAGAGGTTCTGGAGCATGAGGGCTGCCATGTCTTCGGTCAGGGAGTTTCCAGACAAGTCCAGGCTCCGAAGTCCTAGCAGGCTGTGGAAAGCTGCCGCTGTCTCCTTGTAGTTCTCGGAGAGGCGGTTGTCTGCCAGGCCCAGGCTGCGTAAGTGGCCTTGCCCTTGGAAGGCGTAGTGGCCAATACGGTCCAGGTGACAGCTGTGCAGGCTGAGGTTCTCCAGGTGTGGGTAGGCCTGGAGGGAATGATTCCACAGGACCCTGAGAGGGTTGGCATCCAGAATGAGTTGCCAGGCATGTAATGGGAGGCTGCTGGGTACCGAAGCAAGGTTCTGCCCCCGGCAATCAGCAACTCCATCCACCTAGGTCCAAAAACACACAAAATTTAGGCACACATATGGAGTTTGCAAAAGCAATTAGCTAGCCAGAAGATGTTAGTTAGGTATCCAGGAAAAAAAAAAAAAGAACGTTAAGAAGAGCAATGTCGTTGCTTCCTATAGGTTGGCCAGTAGAACAAGGTGTTTCTTACTTACAAGTGAGTACCAAATGGACCAATCTCCAAGGACAAAATGGAGTGAAGAGAAAAGTTCCAAGAAAAGGACGACACCAGGTTTGGAGCCAGCACTCAAGTCTGAACGTCTACTTTGCAGTATGTTAATATGACCCTCAGCAAAGAACTAATCTCTTAAAGTCTCAAATTCTTTAATAGGTTATTAAAATAAAACATAATAACTAAAAAATTGATGTTATATTAAAATACAAAAAAAGGTAACTGGGCATGGTAACAGTATCCAGAACCCAGAAGGCAGAGGCAGATGGAACTCTGTAAATTTGAGGCCATCCTGCTCTACAGAGAGAGTTCCAGGCCAGCCAGGACTATATTGAAAGACCCTGTATCAAAAGAAGAAAAAAAGAAACTCATATAATCTCAGCTTCTCCCTCAGATACAAGACACCAACCATTATATTTGTAATTTGCTCATAGGTTTTTTTGCCCCCTGAGGATTGAGTGTGATTGCTTATGTAAATCATATTTATTATGGCTAATAAGCATTGGCATATCAGCTGTAATTATCAATGTGCGCTAATTAATTAGGCTGCCTGTTGTTGAACACTTGAGTTGTTTTTTAATTTCAGGATAGACTTTAGAATGAACTTGCCAGGTTCCTTCCTACCTCCATGCCCCCTCCCAAAGCCCCCTGCATTTGCCTTGGGATTGTATTAATGCATGGAGAACTAACAATTTTACAAATTGAATCTCTGCACTAGGACCGTTGTCATCTCTATATTTTCCCAAGGCCTCCCTGGAGACCACTGTTCGTAGTGGCTTTCCTCAGCCTGTGATGGACCCTGTTCCTCCACAGTTGCTGTAGTCCAAGGGAGTTCAGACCTTTGGAATTCCCACGGACCCACCAAAGTGTTGCAAAGGACCATGTGGTTACCAGAGCACACAGGAAGCTTTCCCTTTTATGGTCAGGCCGGATGGCTGATGTAATGGAGAGTAGCATTGGAGTTTTCAGACTCCTCAAATCATAAGGGCCAGAGGAAACCCTTTCTTTGACCTCCTTGATGGTCAAGCTCTACAGCTCCCCACTAGACTGAGCCCTAAAAAGTGGCTGGTGGTCTCGTGCTCTATTCCCTTCCCTTCCTGTGCCTGGTCACCCCCAAATAGCTATTGTGATGTGAAGTCACTTGTTGCCTTTGGAGGGGAATGGTGGCAGTCACATGTAGCTGGGCTGACGCTGATAATAACATAGTAATGATAACTGGTAAAACACGTGGCACTCACTACATATCAGGCATCATTGTGAATGCTTGCTGTAAATTCATTCAGTCATCAAAAGAGCCCGGTGTCATGATATCACTGTTAGAAATGATTAGTTATTACCATTGTTATCATTATTGATAGGGTCTCATATCTCTCAGACTGGTCTTGAACTTGACTGGTCTTGAACTCTTGACTCTCCTGCCTCCATCTCCTGAGTATTGGCTTGACAGGTGTGTGCCACCATGGTCAGCAGATATTATTATTCTTATTGTTTCTATTTTATAGATGAAGAAACTGTCATAGAGCAACTTCAGGACCGTCAGCTAAGCAGTGGTGGGGCTATAGGGTTTAGGCCTGGTCAGTCCGGCTGGTGACTTCTGCAGTACCTCGAGCACATTGGCTACTGGTTGCCACAAGTGGTTTAGAACCATGATGACCACGATGTTTGAGATTAATCAGCTTCAAGAACACTATCTTTCCCTGGCACCAAATATACTGAAAAAAAAAATCTTGAATGTAAGTATTAAGCCCGGCTTCTAATTTGTCTTTCCAGTTCTTGGGCTTGAGGAATACTGAGTAGGCTGTGAGTTTCTCATGCAGATCCTTGACATCCTTCAGTTATAGGCAAATTTCTGGAACTGAGCTCTGGAACTGAGCTCAGTGATGACCTAAATCTATCTTCATGTGCAGGTAGGGATTCTTCAAAAGACAACTGTGAAGGTTCAGGGCAACCTGCCCCTGGACTTTCAGAAGCTTACACAAAGCTCACAACCCAACCAATGTGAACATAGCTCCTTAATACAGTCTGGGCAGTGTGCTCTCTGCGGGGCCGCTGAAGCGTTTGTGTTGGCTCACACATGAACTCGCAGGCAGGTCTTCTCCAGTGATGGTGTGTCTCCCTCAGGGACTCTGGTAACATTAGCGGAGCTCATTAGCCAGGTGTTCTGCTCCTGGTGGCTGACTAGGCCTGTTTGTGGGGCCTCCTGGGGTCAGTACACATGAAAAGGTGGGGCGGGAACTTCCGGGTCCTTCCCAAGTGCCGTCCTGAAATCTCCCGCTAAGGAGCAGTAAGCACACTGCACTGAGCAGTTATGCTGATGAACAGGTACACACTGAGTCAGACTCGTTCACTCCCTGCCCTTTGATTGTCAAGGCATCAGCTTTCTAAGCAGACTAAGCAAGCCTCATGAGGACAGGGGCCAAAGAGAGAGAAGAATCCAAGGGGAAACTCACCACCTTGCAGCCTCCTTGGGAAGCTGCAGCGGCTGTCCCACTTCCGTTCCTCCATTCCACAACCAAGAAGTGAAAACCCAGGCAGAGCCAAATGGGCAGGAACTCCATTTCAAGCGCAGCACTGTGGACAGAAGACCAGGACAAACTGAATAAGACGGGTTAGCCACGAGCTCAACACGGGCACAAGGAATCAGCTAGCTTCTGCACGTATCTCTTGGAGGCCCACAACTACGAGGAGGTGGAAAACCACAAATTATTCAAGTTTCTCAGCTCAGCCAACACGTTCAACCTTTCGCTGACACCACCAGCGAGAGCTCACTTCATTTTGTCTATGCCATTCAATGGGCAGGTGGCTGACCTCTGAAACCCCAAAGGGACAGGACAGAGATGCAAAGGCCTTGGTTGAGTACCAGGCCTGAGGTCACCGAGAGTTTCCTGTGTTTTGCCAGCCTGCAGTTTTCTCTCTCTCTGAAGCTCATCTCTGCCTGATGCAGACATGAGCTCGAGATCTATGCCATGAATGAATGAATGAACGAATGAGTGAATGATTGCATGGGCAAAGGAAGGATAAATTAGGATAGAAACACTGACTGTAGCCTCTGAACTTCGACAGATCAATTGCTTTGCTGAAAGAAGGCTTTGAAGCCTAGTAGTGGTGGTGCCCACCTTCAATCCCAGCACTCAGAGGGCAGAGGCAGGCGGATCTCTGAGTTGAGGCCAGCCTGGTCTTCAGAATGAGTTCCAGGACAGCCAGGGCTACACAGTGAAACTGTGTCTCAGAAAACAACAACAAACAAACAACAACCAAAAACAGAAGAAAAAAAAGAAGAAAGGCTTTCAGAAATAAGTCTGTCACATTAGTTAGCTCATTTAAATATAGCCCATCCATAAAAGGATGTTCATATTTTCACCTAGATAAGGAAAAAAAAACTTGAGTAAATGAAAAAGCAATCCTTGGGTAGATTAAAATATTCTGGTGTGGTTATGGCCCTCCTGTCTGTCCAGTGCAGAAAGAACAGCAGTGATGGATGGCTTGAAATGATTCATCTATCAACAGAGTCTCCAATGAAGAGGTAACAGCACCACCTTTACAAATTTCAAAGCAACAAAGGTCCAAGTGTAATGCTGGTCTATCCAGGGTTCCAAATCTTAGTATCAAGGAGTGAGAGCAGCCCAGGTCCCCCTTCTGAGCTCCAGGGTGGGTAACCAGGGAGCTTTCCCCCCTAGATGGAATTTCATGGACAACCCTCCAAGTGTGAGATCTGAGAGCCCAGTGGCATCCTCACCTTCCTCTACCCCCATCAACAGCAAAAGCCTGGTCCAGCATCCCATCTGCCCCATTCTTGCCTGGATACCTGCAAGAAGGACCAGAGAGAGAGCAGATCTTTGGTCTCTCCCTGGGTCAGCAGCAGCACCATGTTTAACATGAACCTCCCCCATTCCATGCCACTCACAGACCTTTCTGCTGGCACATGCGGACCACCTTAGGGCCCCTCCTTGCCTTCCTTCTAGTATGTCTACTCATCCCAAAGGGTGATTTAACATCTTAGTCAGATTTGAACGTTCCCTGTTGAAAACAGACTATTAAAAAAACCAAGTGAAACCACTCAAATCAGCTCCAGCTCTCACTGGAGGCCAGACCGGTTCTCTATGCCACAGAAACAACCTGGGATCCGTCCTCGTGAGCCTCTGGGAATCCCTTCCAAGACCCTCTTCCTATTCCTGCACCTGTGCGGGAATTATTACCTCATGGCCGGCACAGGACACAGATGGCATTTGCGGAGCCATCTGGACTCCTGTCCTCAGTGTCCTTCGGAACCCTCCCCACACACACACAAGCACCCCTGAAACTTTGGGATCCCCGCCCATCCTGAGTTAAGGCTGCCAGATTCGTAAATGCCAAGGACGATAAAAATCGCTCACTCACGTTCTCGTCTCACTGAATGTCCTGAAGCTCTTGGAGGAGAGATGGGGAAATGGGAATTGTCAGCACTTTACTGTCTTTTCTTCACTTCCGGTCATGCGTGGGCTGCTACACGCAGCTGTATGCTGAATACTGACAAGCTAAACTCTGGTGTGTGAAGGGCAGGAGGGCAGCTCTCTAGGGGCTCACGACACCTCAGACTGGCATGCTAGATGAGCACAGGTCACTACACCCAGGGTAATTTTCATTTGTGATACACCAAAATGTTCACAAAATTTAAAGGTATTCTCTCCTCCTAAACTCAGCCAACTAGCCCAGAAAAAAAAAAAAAGCCAGGCCCACAAGGGCAATATCTGGCATTAAGTAACAGAATTGTCATGAGATTATAGAGTTTGGAACCTGGACAGTCCAGAGTTTAAATTCTACCTCCACTCTCCATAACTTTTTTTAAAATATTTATTTATTATGTATACAATATTCTGTCTGTGTGTATGC
>LOEQ01003234.1:117978-129475 GCA_001685075.1 Bramus lutescens | reverse complement strand
TTAGAAGAGCAGGCAATGCTCTTAACCTCTGAGCCATCTCTCCAGCCCTCTCCATAACTTTTATAGAGTCTCCAAGTCTTGGCTAATCCTCCGGTAAAACGGGCGCACTAATAACCCCTCGCAGACTTTATGAGAGCTGCACAGGATGCACTTATGCTGTAAGTGCTTCATCCACAGTGGGAGCTGCTGACAACCTAATTATTATTTATGAATTCCAAATAGCACTGAGAGCTTGTGTGACTGTTGTTCTTAGGTATCGTCTCTAGGATGGTACAGGAAAAAATACAGTGAATAACATGGCTAGAGGGGTGACTGCTTGGCTATGCCAATTCAACAATCTACTTAGAAAGACTGGATTTAAAAGTCTGTATTGAGAAGCAAGAATAAGACAAGGTGCTGGGGAGAAGGCTCAACAGTTAATCATGTTTGCTGCTTTGGTAGAGGATTTGATTCCCATTACCCATATCATGTGCTCCCAACCTCCTGTAATTGCAGCTCTCAGAGATCCAAGGCCTCTGGCCTCAATGGGCACAACCACTCCCCCCAACACACACACACACACACACACACACACACACACACATATGTGCTCATACCCACACATACACATAACTAAAAATAAATGTTTATTTTATTTGTTTGGTTTTAAAGAAAAGAATGGGGTGGCCCAGGGGCAGATGACTGAGCTGGCAAAGAGCTCTCCATCCTGAGAGTGAAGACCTCATCCTGCCTTGCTCTTCTCCTAAGCAGGCTCAGAAAGCTCTGCAAGCCCCTGGCAGCTGGCCCACAGTATCTTCGGCCATCAGGAGCACTGCTGGGGAGTTAGAAGGTAGGAGAGCGGAGGATCCAAAATATCTCTCCCTTCTCTCTCCCCTTGAGATTTCCCTGGTGACTCCAGTCTCTGGGACCACCATCCCTCCTCCCTCCCTTCTACCTAGGGCACAGATTCCTACACAGCAAGAGGCTATTATTTGTTTGGCTCTTAGCTTTTTCCATCATCTTCTGCCAGTCTCCTGCATGACATCGCCTGTTTGAAATAGTCCAGGTGACCTCTGTTTCCTTTCTGAGCTAATGATGCAAATGAAATTGACCTTGAGGGGCTGGAGAGACGGCTCAGTGGTTAAGAGCACTGCCTGCTCATCTTGAGTTCAATTCCCAGCAACCACATGTTCCATTCCCAGCAATCACATGATTGCTCACAACCATCTGTGATGAGATCTGGTGCCCTCTTCTGGCCTGCAGACATACATGTAGATAGAACACAGCATACATAATGAATACATACATACATACATACATACATACATACATCTTAAAAAAGAAAGAAAATGATTTTGAAGCAGTGTTGGATGAAAATACAGAACCAGGGGTGATGGTTCCTACTGAGGCAGAAGGATCACAATTTTGAGGCTAGTCGCATCAACTTTTTGACACTCAAAATGAAAAACAAAAAGGGCTGTGTTGTTGGGCCAGGATGTAGCTCAGCAGTCGAGTGCACCAGAGCAGCCCTTATAAGGGCCCAGGTGCAAGCCCCGGGACTGAAACGAAACAGAGGCATGGAATTATCGAGAAAGAGTAACAGGCTCTCAAAGCAGTAACGTTCAGGTTGGAAACGCTCTTCTGGATCACAGATCTGCAGAAAGCTCCTTGGACACGCTACACCATAGTGGTCAAGATAATCAGTGCAGCTTTCAGGTCTCATTGGAAAACCCCAGTGACCCCCCATCTGCCTTTTTCACCTCTCCACCCCTCCGGCTTTGACTCCCATACCATGGCTGCCGGGCAAAAAGACTACAGTGTCTTTGCTGAAGGAGCTATTAGCAAGTGCCATGCGTGCAGTACCACATAATTAAGAACTTTCTCCTCAAATAATCAGAAAAGCGAAACAAGCCTTAAAGAAAGGGGCTTTGTGGAGAAGAAAGCAGGCGCTATCAGAGGTGTCTGGTATTAGAGACAGTATGTGTAGATTGTGGGGGTGGGGATCATCAGAAACAAGTGGGCAGTGTCAGCAAGGGAAGGTGACACCATGAATACATAGAGGATGTGACTACATCTGAGGGAAGGGTCTGCCTTTGTGGAAGAGTAAAGAGCAACTGCCACCTGGGATCTTGGAAGAAACGGGAGGGCAGCTGGTTAGAGACCACAGAATAAAGAACATTAGCTTCTCCACTGTGACTACTTCCAACAGCCCTGGGAACCAGGAAGTGCCATGGAAAGCTCCAGGCAAGCAGGTTTACTCCTTTTGATTCTCAGCACAAGACTCCAACCCTCAGCAAAGTTCAAACCTCGGGGCTCCCAGGGTGAGCTCTGACCTCCAGGTGTGATACACTGAAGCACAGAGCTCTGTCCTCACAGCCTCCAGGAGAGAGCGCATGCCCCTAAGACAGTCAAAAACCCCATTGATCCAGGCTGTACTGCCCTACCAAACAACAGACTTGGATTCTTCAAGGGTGAAAGACATGCCCAGTGTAAGGATTCACATCTATAATCCCACAAGGCCAAGACAAGAGGACTGCCATGAATTCCAGGCATCCTGGGGAATAGACTGAGCCTCCCCCTCAAAAAACAAAGATAGTATTATCAACCATCAATTATATGTGTGTGTATACATGTATGTGTGTATACATATATATACACACACACACACACATATATAAATGCTACATTCAATGGCTTGGTCAGGGTTAATGGAAAATACTACCTAAATTAGTCAGCCGATTGGTCATTTTAACATTGTGCTTTTTAAAAATTATTATACTTTCATTTAACTTTTCTATGACTTGAAATTTTTCAAAATTAAAAGAATAAAGAATATGAGATTAAAAATACACTTTTTTCTGGAAGATAACTTTATACACTGGATCATAGGTCTTCAATGTATGTATGCACTCTTTGTAATTCAATAATTCCAAGTCAAAAAGTTTCTTCTCCAATAAAACGAGACCAGCAGTGCTCAAACCTAAACTGGATTAGGTTTTAAAAGAATGTCCAAAAGGCAGCATCCTGACAACACCTCACGAGTTGTCAGCCAGCCTATGCTCAACACATCTAGGGAAGGATAACGCCTTCATATCGGGTCCCGTCATGCTGGTCTCTGGGACATGGGTTAGAGAGCCAGCTAAAGAGTTGAAGCGGACCCCTATAGCAAGTAAGTTTTAATCCAAATTTTGTAGTTGGCCACCCTTTTGAGAAAAGGTAGCATTTCTGTCCTGGCTAGGTTTCTAACTAACAAACTCAACATTTCTGTGATAAACCCCATAGCCAAATTAGCAACTGGGGGAGGAACGGGTTTATCTCAGCTTACAGCTAAGGGAAGTCATGGCAGGAACTCAAGGCAGGAACTTGGAAGTAGGAACTCAAGCAGATGCCATGGAGGAGTGCAGCTTACTGACTTGCATACATGGGTTGCTCAACCTATTTTCTCATGGCATCCAGGACCATATACCCAAGGGTATCACTGTCCCCAGAGAGCTGGGCCTTCCCACATCAATAAAAAAAAATGTTCGTCAGACTTGCCTATTGGAGGCTGTAGATCCCTGGCCCCTTGCCTTTCTATGCCTGCCTCACTGCTGGAGTAAACTGAGCAAAAATAAATAAATAAATAAATAAATAAATAAAATAAAATAAAAACTTGTTTACCTATGCATGCAGCTGCTCTGATCATGAGACCCTCATGAGTTCCTGATGGCAGGGGAGTGGGTTCTGGTGGGTTTTATATCTGAAAATCCCAAGATCTGGGGCGTGGCTATCATCTAAGGACACCCATATTAGCTGCCCCGAGCACAATAAAGTTGGCATTCTTGTATCAAGGATGACCCGTGACCCCACGTCTCCTCTGTCTGTCTTTGTATGTTTTTAAGGCTCCAGCCTAGTTCCTGGCTCATACCGTCCTGTAGTGGCACGGGCACTACAGTTGCCTGCGGGCGGTCTGATGAAACATTTTCTCAAGTGAGGTTCCCTCTTTCCACATGACTCTAGTTTGTGTCAAGTTGACCAAAAACTAGCCAGCACAATTTCCCATGGGATCACTCAGCACTGTTTTATAGCTGGGAATCCTAATGTAGGGATGGAGCAATGTGGGCAGGCAGCCTGGCAGAGGCCATGAAATAGCCCCAAAACATTTATCAAATGCGGATGCCAAGATATCTCCTGGGCAAATGAACCAGGTCCTGCCATCCTCCACCCTAGCCTCTGCTTGAATAGAGACTTGAGGGCCACAGCAGCAATTCCCCTCATTGAGCATTTCCTAGAGTGAGCAACTGCTTGCTTCAAGCACTTACTACCTCCTCAGACTCCATTTCTCAGGGCCACAGAGAAGTAAATGGACTCCCCATGTGGTCAGGGCCAGCCCGTCCAAACCAATAGAGATCAGCTTACTTTGTCCAATCTACGGCCACAGAACATATCTAGCCACAGATCTTCAAGACTGCAAATGTGCTCCCACTTGAAAGATCACATCTGGCTCACTGTGGCTGGCAGCGGGTTCCCTGTATCCCCTCTGTACATGAGAAAGGAATGTGTATGTGAGAAAATAATCTCCTCAGGCACCCAACCTGTATTGCATTAGTTTCTCAGTTCCTTTCACAGGTTTTTCCCCCTGCACTGGTGACTTCTGCAAGAGTAAGGGCAAGCCACCATGCTTCTTCAAGAGGAAGCAGGAAAGAATGGTGTAAAGGAGGGGGCTAGGGTAAGGCCTAGACCCATGTGGCTCCTCTCCAGTAGTGGCCACATGTGGCAATAACACAGCAAAAGGTTGGGTCAAGACAGAAGTAAAGAGCGTGCGTGCAAAAGCTTTGTCTTCATAAGGAAATGCCAAGGGTTTCCATGTAAGCACATGGCATCAGGGACTACAAGTGCCTCCATAGCCTTCAGCTGTGCCCTCTCCTCCCACTCAGAGGGCAGACACAGGCCTTGATGAAGCCAGGTATTATCTGAACCAATGGGAAGTGGAGGTAGGTCTTCTGAGCAAATGGAGTCTGTGAGAAAAAAATACGCTGAAGGAGCTGTTCTGTCCCATTAATGGGAGATGCCTGTGAATCTTGGGCTTCCTTGGGAGGTGACACCCTGAGTCTGTGGGCCCTCTGCACAGAGACCACAGAGATTAACCACAGCTAATTTTATCCTGGAGTGGGAATGAAAATACCCACTCCCCAACACAACTTCTTTGAGAAGGCACAAAAGAGCAACAACTGACAGGGACTCCTAACAGTTGCCCAGATCAGTAGAAGCGCTGGCATCTCTGTGGGGCATCCCTGTGGGACCTGAGCCACACAGGGGTGTGGCCAAATGCTTGGTGAATGAAGAACCTCAGTTCAAACTCAAGCCTGTGAGTTCCGCATCAACTCAACCTCAATACCACAAACCCCAACCATGCTGGGATGCATGCAGTCCTTGGCTGAATCACACATTTCACAAGCTATTTCCTCTGCAGGAAAGACCCTTTCTGTGGTTTTCTTCTAGCAAATTCCCACTGATCCTTCAGGCACCTTCCTCCTGTTCACAGCTGAACAGTCCAGTTGAAGACTAATCTGACAGCCCACATGCTCTGATGGATGGGTGGATAGATAGATAGATAGATAGATAGATAGATAGATAGATAGANATAGATAGATAGATAGATAGATAGATAGATAGATAGATAGATAGATGAAAGATATGTATATAGAAAATCCTATCTATCCTTGCAGTTTTCTTTTTTATTATCTTAACTTTATGAGAAGCAGTTTGAGTAATTATTAATCATTAATAACTTAACTTCCCTCTGACATTTACATATAAAAAAAACTTGAGCATACAACCAAATTGAAAAAAGCCTGTGGTCAGTGACCACTGTGTTCCCACAACCTACATTCCACTCATGACATTTTATTATACTTATATTTTATCATATTTTCTACTTATCCTTCACTTCCTCTTATTTTTATCATGTTTACAAATAGATTTCATGGAGCTGAAGAGATGGCTCAGCCATCCAGCATGTGTCTGCTCTCCCAGAGAACCAAAATTTGGCTTCCAGTACCCACATCTGGTGGCTCACAAGACATCTGCAGCTCTAGAGGATTCAAATGGCTCTGGACTCTATAGGCATCTGCATGCACACACATACACAATTAAAAAGCAACAAAAATAAATCTTAAAACAAAACAAAAAACCCCAGCACAAATAGACGGGGAAGAGAGAGGTGCCTCACTGGTTAAGAGCACTTGTTGCTCTTGCAAAGGAATTGGGTTCAGTTCCTAGCACCCATATGGCAACTCACAATTGCCTGTAACTTCAGTTCCACAGGATCTGATACCCTCTTCTGACATCATAGGTTCCTGCATGCATATGGTGCACACACACACACACACACACACACACACACACACATATATATACTCACATACATACAATACGGGTAAAATTAAATAACTATTTTTTTAAAAAACCAAATTGCTGGGCATGGTGGTACATTCCTGTAATCCCAATATTCAGGAGGCTGAGGCAGGAAGATGGTGAGTTAGAGGCCAGCCTATGCAATTTCATGACCTGTTCTCGAAACAAAACTTAGAAAGGGTGGGAGGCAGATCAGCAACAGAACACAGACCTTGCATGCATGGTTCAGCCACCAGCACCAAACAAACACACACACACTATGGTCACCAGTACTTCTCTCCCCAAATACTTCAGAGTGCATATTAAACAATTTAACACTTTAAACCTTGCTATAAGAAGGCTGGAGAGATGGCTCAGTAGTTAAGAGCATTGGTTGCTCCTCCAGAAGACCTGGGCTTGATTCTCATCACCCACATGGCAGCTCACACTATTGTGGTTAACTCCAGTCCCAAGAAATTCAAAGACATCTTCTGGCCTCTGTTCAGGCACATTAGAAAATAAATACAAAATTTTAAAAACCTGTAAGACCCACATTGAGGAGGCAGAGGCATGAGGATTGTCATGAGTTTGAGACCTACAGGGGCTACATAAATTTCAGGTTAACCTGGGCTCCAGTGTGAGGTCCTGTCTCAAAAATAAACTTAAAAAAATTAAAATTCTTCTGATGCCAGGTGGTCGTGGCACAAGCCTTTAATTCCAGCACTTGAGAGGTAGAGGCAGGCAGATTTCTAAATTCAAGGTTGGCCTGGTCTATAGGGCAAGTTCAAGGAGAGCCAGAGCTATACAGAGAAACCCTGTTTTAAAATGAACTGAACAAGAAGAGGAGGAAGAGAGGAAGATTTTTGAATTCACAGAGGAATGAGAGTATTATGATTTTTTTTTAAATTCCTTTCTAAATGAGGCATGCTGATACAAGACTGTGATCCCATTACTCAGAATACTGAAGCAGGAAGATGGAGAACCAAAGACCAGCCTGGGTTACATAGTGAGAGTCTATCTTTAAAAAAAGAGTTACCTTCCTAAAAAATGAAAAATTGAAAGATTATTGCATAAAGCCAAGAGAATTGTCATAAATGTGTTCAGTCAGTAACATTAACGCTGGAGCTTGCAAAGACCCCTGAAGACCCCACTCACGATTTAACATTGGTGGCAGGTTCAATGCACTAGGGGTGACTTCCGTGTTCTTCTTATTGTGGTAACATATGTGTATAACTTATCACTTTAACTCTCTTGAGCATAATTCCATGGCATTAAATACCTTCATATGGCTAGGTAACCACCCCACCATTGCCATAACCTTCCCATCAGCCCGCCTTCAAACCCTTGTCATCTGAAATCACCCCCCACATACCCCTCTCTGGCACAGCTGTAACCACGGGTTTTCCTCCGGGGCTTGCCTGTTCTAAAGAGAATCAGGTCATAGTTATTCTCTTGCATCAGAAGCCTTCCTTCCAAGGTCCATCCGGTTGTGGCACACATCAGGATTTCCTTTTGAAGGCTGAGTGCTGCCTCTACCATATATTATTTATTCATTCATCACTCATCACCTTTTGACCACTGTGAATAATGATGCTGTATTTGAGCATAGGCACACAGATATCTGCTTAATTATTTCCATTTTTTCAGATAAGGAATCACGGTTCTAAAAGGCCAGCGTCAACTCATAGTCACTCAGGTCATGTTCAGTCCAGGAAGAAGGTGCTGGAGGGACACCTGCTGGGGAGCTGTTTTGTTTGTCATTTAAATGTTCAGCTGTGGTGCACAGGTTGATATATACTTGTTGGTGAGTAGCCAGGAGCCTCTAGCCAAGATAGTTGGCCACTATCTTAGAACTCTGGGGGTGCCACTATAACTCAGCAGGCCAAGAGGTGACATCTGACCCTTAGGATCCTATATCTAACCACAGCATCTATTCTCTGACCAATGTCATGCTATCTTCGATATTCTGATTTGCACCTTTGTGGAAGCAGGGTGATCTTCCGGGGGAATGAGCTAAATGACTAGAGAGCCGTGAAGCCCTGGGAATTAGAAAGAAACAAACCAAGATTACTGCTAAAATAGAGGCTTCAATTTAAGGAACAGAAGAAGAGGTCAATAACCAGAGCAAGAGAAAGGCCATTAGGGCAGTCCCACGTGGAAGTTTCAAGTGCCTTGCAGGGTTGGGGGGTAAGTGAAAGTGTGGGGGTTACAGGGACCATTAACTCGCCTGAAGCTGAAAAAGGTAACCCCAGGCCAGGTGGGGAGAGAGCTATTCACCATTGATTCTGCAATCTGAGGGACAGCCCTCAGTCTTCTCACCCAAAGGAAACAAGAAAAGCCAGGAGAGACCGACTGGGGTTACCTCAGATGTCTAAGACTCTCCGAGAAGAGGCAGTGTGCAAAGTCAGAGCCCTAAATGCTATCTCCTGAGGAGAAATCCCCTCCCCGATGGTTATCTTTCTTAGAGGTAGGAGCAGGCAGTAGCTCAGGGCAAGCCCAAGTACAGAGCCTGATTGTGGTAAATGTGGGGGCTGGGGCTGAAGAAGGGGAGTCCCCCGGGACCTCACAGGTCTTTGTGGCCACGCTGAGCCCATCACTGGTCCAAGCCCTGTTATTTATGCCCATCTCACTGGTGACCATCAGGGCAAAGTTCCTACTTCCTCCTTTGTCCCCTCTGCTGAGGCTGAAGTCTCACACCGAAGACACACAATTTGGTCTCAGGCCCTGATTCTGTTAGTCCTGGAAAGTTCTCTCTGCCCACATTCATTTCTCTTGCTTCTGGTAACAACTGCTGGGCTGCTTTTTGGGGAAACACACACATATATCCTCCCTCCGTCTCTCTCTCCCTCCCTCCCTCCCTCCTTCCCTCCCNCCTCTCTCCCCTCCTTCCTTCTGTTGTATCACATAGAATGTATTATTGTAACCATTTTTAGGCGTGCAATTCAGTAGGCAGTGCTTTTCACCTGTTCACTACTCACTCAGTAGGCATGCCTTCTTAAGAAGCCTAACTTTTTGTTTCTTTGGGTTTTGTTTCTTTTTGGCTGATCCCAGCTCCTCACTGTGGGGACTATGAAGGAAGCTATCCCTGTTACAAACTCCTGTGTCCCTAACCAGAGTGAGTGATTGGCTTATGTATCAATACAGGGACACCAAAAGAAAGACCTTTTCTCTGCTTCATATGTCACACTGGTGGGGATTAACCTGGAAGCTGAGGTAGCCTTTGTCTCTGTCTCCAGAACGTGCCCAGTAAGAGCAAAGCCAAGCCAGATGAGGACAGATGGATTCTTGGTGGCTTTTTTTTAGATCTGCATCCAGACATGCCTGAAGTAACTGCCTTTAGACTTTTCAGGTATATGAAAGAACAAATCCTCTTGTTGGGATGAAGCCGTTTTTCAGGTGGGCTTTGTCATCCGCAGTTTAAATAATCCTATCTAGGGCTGGTCCAGTATGTACCTCATTGGGATAGTCGTGGCCTAGCATGTGCAAATACCTGGGTTCGATCCCCCAAGCTACCAAAAGTAGAAACAAATAAATAAATAATAAAACCATCTTATCTCTAGATCCTTGAGACCAGGTTTGCAGCTGCACACAGCATTATGAGATAGAAGCTTCATGTTCCTCTTTCAATTCTTCTTTGCCTTTCTAAGCTTTCAGAGCCACTGGCTAACCTATCAGGTTGCACACATCACCTTTGTTCAGCAATGAGGCTGAAAAGAATGGTTTGGAGGGAAGGGAATAATAAATCCCAACAAGGGCAGAGACACATCCATAGGTTAATGAAGTCGTCGCTGAAGTGGCACCTGAGCAGAAGTCAGTGGCACTTGGGACTATGATACAGACAAGCAGGTCCTGGGGAAGATGATCAGAACTCTCCTGACATAAGTGGTTACCACAAGGATGTAGCATGACCCAAGCTACCAGTTATCCACAGAAGAGTCTGGCCTTCACTCCGTGGTGGGATGTGCCCCACCAGAAAACAGCTTGGGGTCTGCACTGGGTCTTTTTTCAAGTCTGGAAGACCAAGGACAGACGGGCCAGTGCCTGTGTTCCTCAGGACAAAGACAAAGGGAGCCAGCTCTGTTTGGGATGCCCCTGTAGCCCTTGAATAGTGGCTTAAGAACTATAGGGTAGTGAGTTCCAGGATAGCCAGATGGAGTCTGTGTGAACGTCCACAGAGCTCCCTCGAGGGACCCATCAAATGAAGGCACCTTCTCTGTGAGGCTGTTTGGTTTTGTTTTTAACCTAAAGGCAGGTGTTGAGGTTTTTTTTCCTGGGCCCTCTAGGAACTCTGAGGCTTACATATACCACCTATGGGGGATCCCCAGGCTAAAAAGGCCCCAAACACCTGCAGCCATGGAAAGTTTGTGCCTCACAGTCAGTAGCAAAAAGGAACCCTGGAAAGCCTGTTCTAATCCTAGTCACAGTGGGGCACATGTTCATCTCCGTAGAGCAAGCAACGTGGAGCCAGCTCGGAGGGTAATGCTTCTTCCTGCCCAGCTCCTGGGTGTTTATGGGTACATGGGTGTGTGTCTGTGCCCAGAGAGGCCAAGAGGGCTACAGCAGAACACTGGACAGGAGTCAGGAGTCGGGAGCCTGGCTCCGATAGCTGTAGATCTGTAGATCAGAATGACATCCTAGTAGATTTTACCCTGGGCAAAGACTCTAGGAGAAGGGCTTTCACTGTCTGTTGGCTGACCACACAGCTGAGCCTGGAAGATCCGGATAAATCCTTATGACTGCTTGTGTAATGGTGGGTCTCAATTTATGTCGATGTGCCAGCAAGCAAGACAACGCAAACACCTGCATGGTGAGTGTTCGCAGCCACATCTCTTTATGTCCGGTCACTCAGACCAAGCAAAGAGCATTAACCATCGTGCAGATGAGAAAACGGAAGCTCAGAATGTTCAGTGACCTCTTCACATTCGCCCTGCTCAGGTAGGAATCGAACCACAGCTGGTTCTAAAGCCCTAGGTGCTTCTCCCACATCACACCCCCTTTCTCAGCTCTAAGAGTTCCTGAGGGAGGGACTTCCACCTACACCAGAGGTGTAAGCCCCCAAATCCAGCCCAGAGGCGGGTATCTGGATACCGTAAACCCAACTCACAATGAGCCAGAGGTAAACCCAACTCACAATGAGCCAGAG
>LOEQ01003234.1:68116-90125 GCA_001685075.1 Bramus lutescens | reverse complement strand
TACAAGAGCTAGCTCCAGGACAGGCTCCAAAGCTACAGAGAAACCCTGTCTCAGGAAAAAAAAAATGCCATTTTCCTATGGTCCATGTCTATGTCTGTCTCCTTTCTATCCAGAGATAGTTCTTTGTAGTTGCCTGTCCCCACCCCCAGACCCTCCACCCTGAGGTAAATACCCCTTCCCCTCTCCCTTGTTCCCTTCTCTTCTCCCTCATCCTCCATCTCCTGTCCCTGCCCTCTGGCCCTATGGGACAGATAAATATCCTTTGTGCTGAGAACTTGGTCTTGGAGTGTCCAGATCTGATACCATTCCCTTTCAATATGCATGTGTACACACATTCATGAAGACACACACAATACGTGACCCTTTTAGAAAATGCTTTGAAGCCCTCCATTATATGGGACACCTTCTCCCATCATTGCTTTCCTCTAGCATGTCAATCAGGTGGTTGTGGAACATGTCATTCCCACCCGGTCACAGACCAGACAGTGGAGCTTCAGAAAGGGCAAGTGACCTGCCTGAAGTCCAGCGGGTAAAATTGGCCATGTGACTGATATTAGGCAGCGAGAAACAATGCTCTCCACGCTGCCTCCGCTGTGCCATCGTGGTGGAGAGGTTATTTAGGGTGTGCCAGTGGGTTTTGAAGAAAAACAGAAGGGCCTAGGCTCAGATTGCCTGGGAATCTTCTCAGAACTCTTCATCATCACTATATTTTGATCCCCAGACATGTCCGATTCCCAGGCACCTTCCCTGTGGCATCCACTGTGAGTGCAAAGCTGCAGGCAGAGCCCATGCCCTGCCCTGTCAACAGAAGAGCCAGCAAATGAGGAAGGAGCACAGACATGAGAAACTGTGAGCCCTTGCCTTCCGGGTGATCATAATCTTGGAGGTGAATGTGATGTTGGGTCAGGGCAATCAGTCTTCTAGTTCACTGTGTCCCTGAGTTCCACAGGGACTGAGGGGTCACACGGATGAACCCACGGTCCTGACAGTGAGAGGAAAATGGGGGAACGCAAGATGTCATGGTTAGTCTTGTCAACTTGACAGAACCTAGAATTCTACCGGGAAATGGCCTCTGGGCATGACAATGGGGAACTGTCTAGTTTGAGTTCCTGGAAGTGGGAGTCCTGCCCCCCCGGGGGGGCAGCATCATTCCCCAGGAAGGGAATCCTGGGCTCTATCTAGTGGAGAAAGAGAGCGGATCCCCAGCAAGTGCGCTGTCCCTGTTTCTACCTTCTGACTGTGGATAGATGTGACCACTGCTCTCCGACTCTTGAGGGCTGGAAATCTGTGCTGTGAACCCCTCTCCCTGAAGTGGCTTTTGCCAGGTCATCTTATCGCAGGAGGAAAAGAAATTACTAGAGAAGGGAAGAGGAGCAGCCAGGGAGAAACTAGAACTTTTCGGGCTGAAGCAGATGATGTATTAGGCAAAAACCAAAGAACAAAAAGCCGGGTCCTAAAAGGTTTGAGGCCTCCTCCTTCCAGACTGACTCCTCAGCTTTGCAGAAAACACGTGGGCAGGACCCACCACAGGGTGTGAGTTTGACTGGGAAGTGGAATTGAGGAACATTTGCCTCCAGCAAGCTCCCCCCTGCGGGTTAGCCCTAGCGCCCCAACCGACCCCATCGCCAAGTGTGTTGCTGCTGCCCCCTGCTGGATGAACCCTGTCAGACCCCCCCTTTGGAGGGCTGCCGCCTTCCTCATGCAGGCGGGAACTGTGGGAGACAGGCAGTAAAATAGTCTTTAAATATAGCCAGAGACCAACATAAATCTATACTGGCAAAGTCTAGAACCTCTGGCTAGTAGTCAAGATACAAGCTTATGAAAGGGGGACAAGCAAACGAGAATCGGAGGCTTAAAGGCCTCAACTGCCTGCCTGCCTCTTGCCTTGGGTACGGTCCAAGTATACTCTGCTCCCCAAATGCAGTGTTATGCTTCGCCAGGAAGGTTTGGAAAGACTACATGGCTAAGAAAATGGCGTCCAGGTCCTTCAGCAATGCTTTCTTTTCTCCTATTCCAGAGACTCCAGACAGCCCCCACCTCCTGTGCTAGCCTTGCTTCCCACGCTCCCTCCTCGCGTATGCTGTGCTCCTTAACGGAATTCTTTGCAGTACCCATGCGCTCCCTCCTCTCTTCCCACTGTCTCTCTAGTGACTGTGTTCTCTCCCACCCACACCCCAACACTTGCACCTCGATTAACAGTATTATGTCTGTCTGTATGTAGTATGTATATGAAACAAAACTAAACAAAAATGAAAAAAGAACAGAAAAATATATAGCAAGATATAGGCATTGAGACAGTTTCACTGTGTAGCTCTGGCTGTCCTGGAACTCACTCTAGACCAGACCAGCCTTGAACTCACAGAGATCCCCCTGCCTCTGTCTTCTGAGTGCGGGGATTAAAAACGCACACACCACTATGCCTGGTCAGAACAGGTGAGTCTTTTGTTTGTTTTGGTTTTGGTATGTGTGTATGTGTTCTTTGATTGGTTGGTTTGGTTTTTTGAGACAGGGTTTCTCTATGTAGCCCTGGCTGTCCTGGAACTCACTCTGTAGACCAGGCTGGCCTCCAACTCACAGAGATCCCCCTGTCTCTGCCTCCCGAGTGCTGGGATTAAAGGTGTGCCCCTTCTACCTGGCTTGGTTTTTGTTTTATTATTGTCATGATGGTGATAAATTTTTTCCTGGCTAGTTTTTTTTCTTTTATATTATATCCTGACTGCACTTTCCCCTTCCTTCCCTCCCCCAGTCTCTCCTCCCAACCCCTCACCCTAGATCCATCCTCCTCTGCCCCCCCCCGCAAGAAAGAGCAGGCCTCCCAGGAACATCAACCAAACATGGCATAACAAACTACAATAAGACCAGGTGCATACCACCGCATTAAGGTTGGACAAGGCAACCCAGTAGGAGGAAAGGGTTCCACAAGCAGACAAGAGTCAGGGACAGCCCCTGCTCCCACTGTTAGGAATCCCATAAGAACACCAAGCTACATAACCATAACAGATATGCCGAGGGCCTAGGTCAGACCCATACAGGCTCCCTGATCTCTGCAAGACCTCATGAATTCTGGTCAACTGATTCTGAGCTGTGTTATAATGTTATCGTGGTGTCCCTGACCCCTCTGGCTCCTCCATCCTTCTCCCGCTCCTCCACAGGACAAGCTCTGCCTAATGTTTGGCTGTGGAACTCTGCATCTGCTCCCAGCAGTTGCTGGATAAAGTCTTTCTGGTCTCTTTGAGAATGATTCTGCTAGGCTCCAGTCCCAGGACACTGTGCAGGAAGGACAAGCTGTAGGTGGGAGGTTTTGTGGCTGGATGGTGTTCAATCCCTCCACTGGAGGCCTTGCCTGGTTACAGAGATGGACTATTCAGGTTCTGTGCACCACCCCAATATTAGGAGTCTTTGCTAGGGTTGCTCTCATAGATTCCATGGAGTTTCCATTGCACTAGGTTTCCACCTCACCCCCGAAATGTCCCCCAATTTCCGTCGTTTCTCACAGTGTTCCTCCATCTGATCCCTCCTGTTCCAACCCCATCTGCCCCCAGAGTCCCTTCCCAGGGAGATCTGGAATTCTCCCATGAACCCTCTTTGTTACCTAGTCTCTCTGGATCTGTGGACTGTAGCATAGTTCCCCTTTATTTTACAGCTAATATTCACTTATAAGTAAACATATACCATGTTTGTCTCTCTGGGTCTGGGTTACCTCACTCAGAGTGATATTTTTTGTTCCATCATTTGCATGCAAATTTCATGGTATCATTGTTTTAATAGTTAAGTAATACCCCATTGTGTAAATGAACATTTTCTTTATCCATTCTTTGGTTGGGGTACATCTAGGTTGTTTCTAGGTTCTGGCTATTACGAATAAGGCTGCTATGAACATAGTGGAGCAAGTGTCCTTGTGGTACGGTCGAGCATCCTTTGAGTATATGCCCAAGAGTGGTAGAGCTGAGTCTTGAGGTAGATCGATTCCCAATTTCCTGAGAAACCGCCATATTGTTTTCCATAGTGGCTGTACAAGTTTGTACTCCCACCAGCAGTGGAGGAGTGTTCCCCTCCCTCTGATTCCTCACCAGCAGGAGCTATCACTTGTTTTTTGTTATCTTAGCCATTCTGACAGAATCTCAAAGTCATTTTGATTTGCATTTCCCTGATGACTAAGGATGTTGAACCTTTAAATGTTTCTCAGCCATTTTTAATTCCTCTGTTGAGAATTCTCTATTTAGATCTATACCCCATTTTTAATTGAATTATTTAGTTTGTCCATGTCTAGTTTCTTGAGTTCTTTATATATTTTGGATATTCATCCTCTGTCAGATGTGGAATTGGTGAAAATCTTTTCCCATCTGTACGCTGCCACTTTTGTCCTATTGACCGTATCCTTTTCCTTACTGAAGTTTTTCGATTTCATGAGGTCCCATTTATTAATTGTTGATCTTAGTGCCTGCACTATGGGTGTTCTGTTCACTTTTGGCTAGTTTGAATAAGGGTTTGTCTATCTTGTTGATTTTCTCTAGTTCTTTGTTTTATTGATTCTTTGTATTGTTCTCTTTGTCTATTTTATTTATTTCATCCCTCAGTTTGATTATTTCCTGCCAATTCCTCTTAGATGTCTTTACTTATTTTGTTCTAGAGCTTTCAGGTGAGCTAAGTTGCTACGATAAGTTCTCTCGAGTTTCTTTATGGAAGGCACTTAGTGCTTATGAGCTTTCCTCTTCACACTTTTTTGTTTGTTTGTTTTTTGAGACAGGGTTTCTCACTGTAGCTTTGAAGCCTGTCCTGGAACTTACTCTGTAGACCAGGCTAGCCTCAAACTCACAGCAATCTGCCTGCCTCTGCCTCCCAAGTGTTGAAATTAAAGGCCTTCACCACTACTACTGGGCTTTTGTTTTTTGGGGTGTTTGTTTGTTTGTTTGTTTTTGGAGGAACCACTTTCATTGCATCCCATAAGTTTAAGTATGTTGAGCATTCATTTTCATTGAGTTCTAGGACGGCTGACTTTTGGTTTTCGGAGGTAGGGTTTCTCTGTGTATGGCTGTCCTAAAACTTACTCTGTAGACCAGGCTAGCCTGGAACCTGGTGATTCGTCTGCCTCTACCTCCCAAGTGCTGGGATTAAAGGCGTATGCCACCACCACCCAGCTTGGAAGTAAATATTTTTAAACCAATAATTTCTTTATTATATTTTGTGTGTTTTAAATCTTGAACTATGTAGCCATAACTCAAATCCAAAAATAAAATTGTTTTTGTTTGTTTTTTTGAGACAGGGTCTAAGATTTGCTACGTAGCCAATGATAACTAACCTTGAACTCCTGATACCCTGCCTCCACTTCCCCAGTGCTGGAACTACAGGTATCCATCTCCATGCCCAGTTTTATGCAGTACTGGGAGCAAACACAAGACTTCCTGCACACCAGGCAAGCACCCTTGCAGCTGAGCCACATCTCCAGCCCTGATTGGTTTACCTTTCATCAGAAGCAGATGAGAAATCTTAGAAACATAATACACAGAATAATTTAAAATAATTAACGGACAGAATAAACTCCAGATTGAACATAATTGTGGATTAAAACATGACAAGGTGGGGGGGGGCTGGAGAGATGACTCAGCAGTTAAGAGCACTCACTGGCTGCTCTTCCAGAGGACAGAGGTTCAATTCCCAGCACCGCATGGCAGTTCATACCTATTCGTTACTTCAAGATCTGACACCCTCACACAGACATACATGCGGGCAAAACACCAATGCACATAAAATAACAATAAATAAATTATTTTAAAAAGAACATGACAAAGGAGCTGAGTGAGGTGTCACATACCTTTAACCCTATCATTCAAAAAGCAGAGGCAGCCAGAGTTCCCAGAACTCCGGGCTAGCCTGGTCAACATAGGGAGTTCAAGGACAGAGAGAGCTACATAGAGACCTTTTCTCAAAAAACGACAAAAAAAAAAGTTAGTAAAGTTAGCCACCCTGAGCTACACAGAAAGGCCTTAACCAAACTTGGCAAGTGGTGAGAGAGGGATTGCCCGTCAATGGAGGAAAGCAGGACCTAGTCAGTCAATCCGACTGGGTTAAGGTGGTGGTTTGGCCGAGACTATCCCCCTACACCACCAGGAGGCTCTTGTCACCAGCTGGTGCTGCTGGCTGGGAAGGTTAGGTTAGGCTGGAGGTTAGGTTAGGCTGGGCTTTGAGAGTTTGTAGCAGTGGTGGTTTAAAAGAGAACTCCGCCCCCAACTGGCTCAGATGTTTGAGTACTTGGTCCCCGGTTGGTGGCACTGTTTGTATTTGTATAGGGCTCAGGTGTGGCCTTACTGGAAGTACTTCTCTGGTGTTTGTGGTTCAAGATGTGAGCTCTCTGCATCCAGTTCCTGACGCCACGCCTGCTGATTGCTACCACAGTTCTTTGCCATGACAGACTCTTCTCCCTCAGGAACAACTAAAACGGCACATCAACCCTTCCTTTTGTAAGGTGGCTTGGTCATAGTAGTTTTTTACAATAGAAAACAAAATAGGCCAAGCGTAGAGGTGCACGCCTTTAAGCCCAGCACTCTGGCAGCAGAGGCAGGTGGATCTCTGTGAGTTCAGGGCCAGCCTGGTCTACAGAGTGTGTTCCAGGACAGCCAGGGCTACACAGAAAAACTCTGTTTCAAAAAACAAAAGAAAGGAAGAAAGAAAGAGAGAGAGAGAGAGAGAGAGAGAGAGAGAGAAAACTTCCAGGTGGTGTGCCACACGTGTTTAATCCCAGCACTCGGGAGGTAGAGGCAGGCGGATCTCTGTGAGTTCGCGGCCAACCTGGTCTACAGAGCGAGTTCCAGGACAGGATCCAAAGCTACACAGAGAAACCCTGTCTTGCTCTGGCTTCCTGATGCCATGCCTTCCTCACCACTATGGACGCTCACTCTGGAAACTGAAGCAAAAATGAACTCTTTCTCCTGTAAATTGCTTTGGGTCCTGGTGTTTCATCACAGCAACAAAAAGCAACTAAGAGAGGTAACAAATTAGAGACCTATATAAAAATATTTAAACACTCTCTTTCCCCCTTGTTTTACACATAAGGACAAGAATCTTATGTGTTTGGTGACCTATGGGGTAAATGTGTCACAGTGCTGTCAGCTGAAAACACGCCCAGGACTTTAAGGCTATTTTTTAATACATGTCCAGGGCCAGAGGTGTGATGCAGACATGTAAACCAGTGTCGGCTGCGTGATGTTTGGGAATGTCTCTCAGGCAACCCAGCGACGGGGCATGGGGAGGGCCGCGGGTAGCGGGGAGTGACTCATACCAGGATGCAAAACTTGTACATGACACCCTCTGGATCACTGGGCTGTTTCTCAGTTCAGAAAGATGGAAACTTTAGTCACAAAGCTAGATGGCCTCTGATCCCTTCAAACTTCTCTATAAATGTACCAAGTAACAGAACCGAGCTCCCTCTCCTGTACAGAGCAAGCAGCTCGGCTAACTGTGCCCAGCCCTTGTCTGGATCCTCTTGTGCCTCTGGTGCTTCCGGTGTCTCCAGTGCATGCCTGTACTGCTGCATTGTCTGTGCTCGTGGGGGAGAGGGGAACACTGCTCCAAGAACTCTGATGAACAACCTTATTTTTATTATGTGTGTTTGTGTGTGTGTGTGTGTGTGAGAGAGAGAGAGAGAGAGAGAGAGAGAGAGAGAGTCAGTGTATGTCATGATGTGCATGTGGGTTTCCCCTTGGATACCAGTAGAGGGTACTGTATGCCCTGGAGCTGGAGTTACAGGTCAGTGTGAACCACCAGACTCAGGGGCTGGGAACTTAACTTGGGTGGGTCCTCTGTAACAGCAGCAAGTATGTGTATCTGCTGAGCCATCTCTCCAGCCATCCCCCAGTTTTGTTTATAACAGTGGTGCTCAGCCTTTTGGGGGTTCAAACAACCCTTTTACAGAGGTATCCTAAGACCATCAGAAAACACAGATATTTACATTATGACTCATAATGCAGCAAAATTACAATTATGAAGTAGCAACAAAAATAATTTTGTGGCTGGGGGTCACTGCAATATAAGGACCTATATTAAAGGGTTGCAGCATTAGAAAGGTTGAGAACCACTGGTCTATAATAACAAAAACTTGAAACAACCTAAATAGTGATCAGGGGAGAAACAGATAGATGGTCATGTATTGGATGATGGGGGAAATGATTTAACAGCTCTATTTGTTCTCTGAAGAAGTCCCAAGGCTGTGTATGTTACAGAATGACATCAGCAGTATCATGGCACATGCACACACACAGTCATGTCACTTACTGATGGGGACATGCTGAGAAATACACCATTAACTGATTTCATTGTGAGGCTATTGTAAGGTGTAACATTACAAACTTCAATGGGATCACCTACTACATACCATAGCTATATGCTATAGCCCATTGCTCCTAAGCTACCAACTTGTTCAGCCTGTCACAGTATGGCACTTACCACTGCAGCACAATGGTAGACATTCATGTATCTAAACACAGTACAGTAAAAATTCTAGTGAAGGGGGTGTCTCAACTGTCCTGTAATCGTTGGAGCCAACATTACATATGTGGTCATTTTGTGGCTCATGGCTTTGTACACGCATGGTGGTTTAGCACAAAACTCTTCTGTGTGGAGTCATCCCTATGTGGAAAAAGCATAAACCAGACACAACAATGACAAGTGTCGCACTCTGGGGAGGAGACGGAGGACTGGAATTGCAAGCTCAGGGGTAGTGCAGCCTGAAGCTGTATCAGCGATGCTTTGCTTCTGAGCTATCAAAGCTGAGTAGAGAGCAAACGGGTGTTTACGCCTCTGCCTGCTCCCACACTGTCGGGGATTTAGAAGGGCAGGGAGAGCGCTTGCCTGGCTCATCTGTGCCCCTGGATTCAGTCCCAGCAACATACATGCTTAATTTCTTATTTGAATTGCATGTGTGTGCGCGTGCGCGCGTGTGTGTGCGTTTGTGTGCGTGCGCATCTGTGCGGGTGCATGAGTGCCACAGCACATGCCTGGAGGTCAGAGGGCAGCTCTCATGAGTCACTCATACTCCCCTGTGGGATCCAGGGATGAATGGAGGTTACGAGGCCTGAATGCAAGTTTCTCTATCCACTCAGCCATCTTGCAAGCCCCTACATACTTAAAAGAACAGTCAAAGACATAAGCATGACACACACACACACACACATCAAGCAAGTATTTGCAGTGTGTGTTGTGAGGAGGGGTTCCTGTCGAAATTAAGCCAAGAAGTGGTGGAGGAATCCCAAGGAGGCAACAAAATGGGTTTTAACTTGCCTAGAAGACAGAAAACAACCTGGTGGTGTTTTGAACATTTGGGATATAAACATCACCTGCAGTTAGAAAAATAGATGCCAGAGCTGGAGAGACGGATGGCTCAGTACTTAAGAACACCGTTCTTCAGCTTTTCAACACTTCTGAACTATATTTAATCTCCCAGTAAGCATAGTTATTCTATTATAATGGGTAATGGTATGACTATTTTATGACCTGATTTTCCTAGTCCTGGATGTTTTTAGAGTCATTTTGTTATACTAAAAGTGATGCTTTAAAAACTCCTAAAAAGTCAATTGTTTATATTAAGAGTTATAAAAGTATAAATCTGTTGAGAAAAAAAGAGCATTGTTCTTGCAAAGACCCCGGGTTTGATTCTGAGCTCGCAACTGCTTCCAGGGGATATTACTCCCTTATCTGAGCTCCTGGGAAACCAGGAACGCACATAGTACACAACATACATGCAGGCAAAACATCCACACACATAACATATTCATATATATATACATAAAACACCTATATATATGCACATCTCTATATATCTCTATATATCTGCATGTAGATATATATTTGGAAGCATGGGTGAGAAATAAATTACTATAAATTCAATATGTTAAGAAGAAGAAAACTTCACTGGGCAAAATTGGTCATTTGCTGTTAAGAAACTGCATTTCCAAATTTATTCTGCATGTTGCCACATGTTTAAATACCATTTTCCCTTTGACGTTTTGCTCAAATGACACCTCCTCCATTGTGTCACTAGGATTGAACTCCTGCCTCACTCCAACATCCCTGTCACACAGCGTTCCTGGAGTCCCCTGGCCCCTCATTTTCTCCCTTCCCTGTGTTACAACTGCTTAGATAGGCCTTGGCTTCCTCGGTGGATTGTCAGATCCTGCAGTCCCTGGCTCCTTTGCCTGCCTGAAGGTGTGGGGCTCGTGGTTCTTGGTAAGACTATGGAAGGAGAGACCACATTGAGGAAACAGATAACTGGAAGCGAGTGCCTGCTCCAGCCTGCAGAGTACAGGGCGTTTGCACTAGCTGTGGCTCCACTGCGCCGCACATTGATGTGAACACAGCAAGCAAAAGCACCTCTGGGCAAGAGGGGTTTATTTTAGCTTTCAGGTCAAGTCCATCACTGACGGAAGTCAGGGCAAGGAGCTCGAGGAGGCAGGAACCTGGAGGCAGAAATTGAAGCAGGGACCTGAGGAGTGCTGCTCGCTGGCTTGCTCTTTCCAGATTTCTCAGCCTGATTTCTTATACAGCCAAGAACCACTGGTACGGGGTGGCACCGCCCGAAGTGAGCTGGGCCTTCTTACATCAATGAGCAGTGAAGGAACTGCCCTAACGACATGCACACAGGCCCATCTCACGGAGGCAATGCTTCACCAGGGTCCCTCTTCCCAGGTCTGTCAAGTTGATAACTGAGGCTAATTCTGTGCTTTGTCTGGGTGGGCTGTGCAAGGGTGCTGTCTCAGATTCGCTCCTCTCCAGTCACGTGCTCTGTCAGCTTCAGCCGCCAGGCTCAACCACAGCCCCAAGATGCTGATGCAGTTCCAAGGAGAGGCTTTCAGAAGCGTTGTGAGAACACTGCTCAGCAGCTGGACTCACGCTCAGCTCTAGGACCGGAGCGTATAGTTGGGTGGGGATCAGGAGCCCAGAATTAAGATTCCACACAAGACGGACAGGGGGGCGTAAACAGTCAGACTGCCAAGGGTTGGTCAGGACCAGCAGGAAGTCTGGCTGGAATTTAAGGTTGCTACATCAGCGAGTAAAAATCAAATGAGAAGGGAATGCCGTCTCACCTTCATCAGTGTGGCTGTCACAAACCAAACAATCTAACAGAAAACAGCAAGTGCCCTCCAGGATGCAGAGAAATCGGACTCTCTTGAGCACTGCCCTGAAGTGTAGAGTTCTACAGTCACTTTAGAAGACAGCATGGCAGTTCTTCAGAAAGTTAAATATAGAATTCCATATAATGCAGCCGCTCCAGTTCTGGGAAACGTCAAGAAGAGTGCAAAGCAGAGTCTTGGAGGGGTGGCTGCACCTCCAACACAGCAGCCTTATTCATAGTAGGCAAAAGGAGGAAGCACCTCACGTCCAACGGGGTGAATGGAGACAAAAATGTGGCGTATGTCTAACAGAGCACTGTTCAGTCTTGAACAGGAGGAGGGAGGGTCTGAGGTGCCTGCCTGTCAGTAAAGTGTGAAGGTCTGAGCCTGGCCTCCAGAGCACAGAAATGCATGCCAAGCACTCACGCCTGTATACTTCTCAGGCACACACACACACACACACACACACCACATGCACATACACATTTTTACAGAAGAGATTCTAACACATCCCACAAGAAGATGATAAACCTTGGGGACTTTATGCTATGTGAAATAAGCCAGTCAACAAGGGACAGAGGCTTTATGATTCCATTTATATAAAGCATTTTAGAAGAATCAAAAATCCTAACGAAAGTAAAATGCCAGGGATCATAAGATGGGGGAAAGTGAAGAGTTTTCTTTAATTCCTTTAATTTTTCTTTGGTTGTTTTTCCTTTTAATCCTGCAAGATGAAAGAGTTCAGGAGATGGAGGGTAGTGGTGACTACATACATTATGAATGTATTTAATATCACTGACCTGTATGGCCAAAAGAAATTAAGACACTAAATTGTATGTTTCTTGTATTTTATCACAATGGGGAAAATGGGGGGAAAATTACAGGATGAGGTTAAAGAGATGGTTCACTCCTTAGGAGCACTGGCTTCTCTTTCTTAGGACCTGGGTTTGATGCCAAGCAAGAATGGCAGTTCATCTGTAATTCCAGTTCAGGGGATCCTGCGCCCTCTTCTGGCCTTTGAGGGTACTGCACACATTTGATGCACAGACACATGGAGACAAAAATACCAATATCCATTTTAAAAAGTAATAAATCTTTTTGTTTTTTTGAGACAGGTTTTACATAATATATATTTTATTATAAGATATGTAAAAATATTTTAATACATAAAATATATATAATGTGCCTTGGTGTTTTGCCTGCATGTCTGTGTGAGGGTGTCAGATCTTGGAGTTACAGTTGTGACCTGCCATGTGGGTGCTGGGAACTGAACCACAATTACTCTCAGGGGTAACTGCTACTCCAGTGGTACTATAAGTTCCTGTTAGCTTTCCATTGCTTTGGTCAAGTCTCATATGAAGTCCAAATGCATTACTGGCACTGGTTTTTGTTTAAGACGTGTCCTAGGCTGGCCTCAAACTTGCTATATAGCTGAGGATGACTCTGAACTCATGATCCTGCTGCCACACACCACGTTTTGTGGTGTTTGGGATCGAACCCAGAATTTCATAAATGATATACAAACATTCTACCCACTGAGCTACGTTCCTGCCTTCCATGCCTTAAACTTATCATGTATTTTTTTTCTCAGTTTGCTTCATGGGGTGATAGAATTGCAAGAAAGCTGGTTAAAATTAGACCCAGTGCAGTCACAGATGAACACTGGCCTTGGGCGACATCATGTTAGCCTCTCTGGAGCCCAGTTTCTTCTCCTCTGACACAGTGGTTTGAGCTCTGACTTCTATGATCCTTATGGGTAAAACTTTATGATTTTTCTGTTCTATCTCTGTAATGAGCTCCATTTGTTTCCATTACTTCAAATTCAGTTGTTTATTAAAAATACTTTTAAAGCCAGGCCAGAGGTGGTGGTGGTGCACACCTTTAATGCCAGCACTTGGGAGGCAGAGGCAGGTGGATCTCTGAGTTCAAGGCCAGCCTGGTCTACTGAGCTGGTTTGTTCCCAGGTTACCCAGGGCTACAGAGATAAACCTTGTCTTGAAAAAACAAAACGAAACAAAATAAAAAAACCCAACAACACCAATACAAATTCCTATTCTTAATTTTAGAAACAGATAAGTTGCATTTTATATTAAAAAGCAACTACAATCTATTCACTTGACTCTCACAGTTGCTTCCAGTATTGACTACTTAGAATAGCTCAGAAATAAAACAGAGGAGTTCAATAAATGCTCTCTACACTCCTAACACTATCCTAAAGCCATCAGTGTACATTAACTCGAACATCACCTTCTAAAGTGCTTAGCTACAACCAGCCTGATGGCTCAACTGGGCGTCATTTGCCACCAAGCCTGATGACCTGAGTTTGATCCCCAGAGCCCACATAAAAGAAAAGTCACAACTGACTCCTAAAAGTTGTCCTCTGATCTCCACGTGTGTGGTACTTGCATGCACTCTCATGAATAAATAAATAAATGCAAAAACACCAGCACTATCTCCTACCTCATTGTGGACATCAGGGGAACAGGAACATGCCATCAAATACCCTGTCCAAGTAGTAACTAGTTTGCACTGGGGTTTGGATACTAATAATCATAGCTTCATTTCAGAGTCCACATCCTTAAACACAACACCCTGTATTTTTCAAACACTGGGCTACAAATACAACCCAACAAGAGACCACCCACCAACTCTACATCACCCCAAAAACTACCGGTGGCCTTTGTTTTAGTAAATCTCCAAATCTAGCATCAAAGTTCCCTCCAGAGAGAAAACACAAAGTTGGTTAAAAATCTTACCACTGGGCTGTCACAGCAGTGCCACAAACTGGATGGCAACAGTGTCACTGCCTCACTATTCTGAAAGCTATCATCCCAGATCCCAGTGCCAGCTGGGTTGGCACCTCCTGAGGGCTAGGAAAAGGAGCCTGTTCCACGCTCTTCCCTAGTTCCTGGGGGTGTCTTGGCTTCATCTTCGTAAGGCATCCATCAGTGCTCATGCTTTGCCTAAGTGTCTCCATTTCAAAGGACATTAGCTGTAAGCCCCTAAGGACCTCCAACTGCCGGGTTCCATCCACAGAACACTCTAAGTGCCCTAACGCCTGGGCCCTGCCTCCACTCTACAGAGTTAAATGAACAAACTCTGGACTTGAAATCCCACCAATCCCCACTCTGGAAAGCTTCACCCTGAAAAGGTCTACCCCACCCCCAAGAAACTCTGTATAAACCCCTTCGGTTCCGGGCTGTTTCCCTTCTGAGCAGAGGCAACCACCTTCCTGATTTTTTTCCCTCCCAATAAATCTCGTGTGAGGTTTGTTGAGCAGTGTGACTTTGTGGTATCCTGGGCTCCAGACTACCAGGATACCTTCCCATTTGAGTTCTAACACATTAGTCACAGATTAGGGACCTCTTCTACCCCAGTATGGCCTCATCTAAATCAGCTGCATCAGAAATGATCCTATTTTCAAAAGGATACATTCTGAAGTACTTGAGGGTAAAGAATTTAACCCATAGTCTTTGAGTTCGAGGCCAGCCTGGTCTACAGAGTGAGTTCCAGGACAGCCAGGGCTACACAGAGAAAACCTGTCTTGAAAAACAAAAACAAAATAAACAACAAAAGAATATATCATACATACTGAAGAGACATCTCAGTAGTTGAGATCACTGGCTGCTCTTGCAGAGGTTTCCTAGTACCACATGGCAATTCACAAACACCAGTGATAATAGTTCTAGGGCATCCGGTGCTCTCTTCTGACCTCTGTGGGCTCCCTGCACATGCAGGACACTGACAGGCAGGCAGACAGACAGACAGTGCACACACAGAAAGTGAATTATTTTAAAATTTTAACATATGACACAATCCAACTTATACCATTAGGTTTCTTTCTTTCCTATAATAATTTTCAATAATTAAATCCTCTTTTGTCAAACAAGTAGAAGCTTGCTTCTCAGATATGACCAACAACAGCTGCTGTGTCTTAGCTTTGATTTAGCACCTAAATTTTACTGCCATCTGCTTCAAGAAGTGACCTGCTACAAGGTCTCTGGAGAAAAAAATCCAGATAAGAATATTGACATCTAGGTCAGTCGAGGTGGCGCACGTCATTAATCCCAGCAGTTTGGAAGCAGAGGCAAGCAGAGCTCTGAGTCCCAGGACAGCCAGGGGTATGGAGAGAACACACTGACATCTAAATGATGGCAGAATACACAAGCTGCTGTGGCTGTTCGGTGGGCAAATAGTGTCCACTAGCCTTCCCATTCTTTTTTTAGGGGGAGGCAGGTGTATAGGTAGATGTTCAAGTGTGCATATGTGTATGTTGTCTTGGTTAGATTTTGTCAACTTGACATAAGCTAGTCATTTGGGGAACGGGACTCACAGTTGAGAAAATGCCTGCATAAAACTGGCCTATAGGTGCCTGTAGTGCATTTTATTGGCTAATGATTGATGTGGGTGGTGCCATCCCTGGACAGATAGTCCTGGAGGATTTAAGCAAGCAGGCTGAGCAGCCTACAATGGAGCAAGACAGCCAGCAGATTTCCTCCAAGTCCTGTGTTTTAGTTTTGGCGCCCAAGCTGCTGCCTGGGCTTTTCTTCATGCCAGGACTATATAGAGTCAGTGGAAACCTTTTCCTCTCGTGGTGTTTACTGCAGTAATAGACACAGTGACATAGCAGTGTAAGCCAGAAGTCGATTCTGGGTGTTCACCTTCTTTTCTGAGACAGGGACTCGCACTGAACCTGGACCCCACTGATTCAGCTAAACTGGCTGGCCCGCAATCTCCAGGGATTACCCCCTTCCCTGCAGCACTGGGGTAATAGATAATGTGCCACCAAGTCCAGCTTGGGGTGCTCAGGACTGCTTCCACAACAAGCACTACCAACTGAGCCATCTCCCCATCCCCTCAGAATATCACAATACACCTCTCCATATTCTTAGCTGCCTTGGGTAGGTCTCTGCCATTCCCTGTCCTGACTGCCTGTTATGTTTTGCAGGTGGAATACTCAGGATTATAGGCATGGATCATGCAGTGACCCTGCTGAAAACTTTTGAAGGGCTTCCCCACGAGACAGGCTAAACCCAAAGCTCTTAGTCTGACGGCTATGATGTGGCCTCAGTATGCTGGACCTGTGCTCTCAGCACTTCTCCAGCATGCAGCCTCCAGATACTGCTAACCCTCACACCACAGCAGCCGGCCTTCTGCCTAGAACAGTGATCTATACTCTCACGTCCTGAGACATCATTCGAGGTTTCGAGCATTCATTCTCCTCTGCCACACGGACCTCATGCTTAAGTCATTAAGGCAATGACTCCTTTGGTATTGTGGCCATCTTCACATCCGCTCAGGAGCAACCGCAGAACAGTGTTGCTTCTAGTTTTGTTCTCATCTTTATGTTGATATTCATAGTAGCTAGCAAGAGCCCGGCATGTTGTGGATGCTACAAAATATTAAATCAATTCCACATTGACTTTTCGAATTTTTTTTTCATTCTTTCTAAATCTGAGTAGGTGGCTGATAGCAGGGTGGTTGGAAAGACCTTTCATGATGTCAGGAGTTGCAGCTCAACTAGTCACGTAAAACACGTAAGCAGGGCGGCCTGGGGAATCACAGCATTTCCATATGATGACTGCACAGCGCCTAAGCTCACTAGAGTCTGTGCTTGAAAGGGTGGGCAGCACTCAGCTGCTACTCAACACCTCGTGCAGCCCAGCCTGCCACCTTTCGGGGGGTGACCACCACTCTGGGAACCTCGGCAAGAAATGACCACCACCCCCTGGCTTCTGAAGAGGACTGTCACTAACGATTTTCATTCCAATCCTTTTTTGTGTTTCTGAGACAGGGCTTCTCTGTGAAACAGCTTTGGCAACTCTAGCTGTCCTGAAATTCACTCTCTAACCAGGGTGGCAGCTGCCTCCCACGGCATGCGCCACTACCACCGGGCTTCCATTCCGATCTTAAATCTTTCCTCCAAAAGTGAAGACGCACTACACAAGGGCGGCACGCACCTGCAATGCCAGTCCTCAGGAGGTACAGGGAGGACTGATACAATTTCAAGACCAGCGGCTCCACGCCCTCCTGAGTCCCTATCTCAAAACACAAAACGGTGACTCAGACAAATGCTGCTTTTCCATCATACGCAGTCTAGACTTAAACACACACACATGACATCAAAGTGGATGGGTTGGAGGACAGAGGTAATGGGAAGGGCGTGACCAAAGTGCATGATAGATGAAAACAGCATAACCAACACATCATTTTTACGACAAATACATGCCAAGAAAGAAGCACGGGAAACAAAATCTCTTTGAATACAGATTGGGAAAGGAAGCGAGTCCACCGTGATAAAATGAAGCTGTCTAGCCTACTCCCATTATAATATGCTCAGAATTAAACCGAACATTAGCATTCTGTTACTTACTGTACTAGGGACTGAACCCAGGGCCTTGTGTATGCCAGACAAGCACTTTACTATTGCGCTATAGCCCTAGGCAAACCACTAGCTTTAAAAAAAATTTTTTTTTACATTTTATTTTTGTCTGCACACATACATGCACTTGTGTGCCACAGCATGCATGTGAAGGGTAACTTTTGAGAGTCGGCTCTTCCTTTCCAATTATGTGGGTCCCAGAGATCAATCACAGGCCTTGGCCTGCTGAGGCATCTTGACAGGCCTAGTTTTAACTTTTCATTAGGAAGGTAAGGCAAAACAGTCATCCCTGCACCCCAAATTAAAACATGAGATTCTATTTGGTATTCTAAGCAAATATGAAATCTACACCAAGAACTAGAAAGTCATTTTATTGGTATTCTGAATAAAGGATAGTGTCCAAAAAGCACTGGTAAAAACTGCCTCACTCACTCAGATTTATATCCTGTGCCTTCCTGCTCCACCTGGATTATGACACAGAATTTCTCTCATCTGTCTTTGCTTATACTTTGGTCTGTATATTTACAAGTGTTTTGATCTTCCCAAATTCTTCTTCTCACAGAAAATACATGAGCTCCTGCTTACTAGGCTTAGAGATTGAATACACAGGCAATGAGTACATCCAAGACAGTGTTCATGTGGGGGAGCTAGACACAGCAAATAACCAACCCTTGTGAGCAAGCTGCAAAGCCACGCAGCCCGAGTCAACATGTATTAAAAAATAAAACTAGGCAAACTGCAAGGAAGGAGAGACTCCACTGGGGGGAGCGAGGAAGATGTTACACTGCCACTTTAAACTGTCTCATCAAACCGTTCATTCCTTAAAATGATTAAAAGATACAAAAGCGATGAACTGAACTGTAATTCCTGTGCTGTTTTCAAGCTTCCCAGTCAACTCAGACCCGGAGGCAGGAGGTACTTTAGCACAGAGCCGTTTGAGATGTTCGGCTGGACCAAACAAACTTGTGTCAGATAGTTTGTCAAATCTGTATTTAAGCTTATTTGGGTAAAACTGAGGGATGAAATCAATGACTTGACATTCAAAAGTCAACAATGAACAATGGCAATTATGAAATGACATCTACTACCACAGAATTCCTTGTATGAATTTTTAATGAATTATGAGCCAATGAACATTACAGAATTAAGCCTTAATATTTCTTTCTTATGAACAACAAGGTAAGTATAACAGCCTATCTCAAGTAGGGCAGAAGACCATAGTGAACAACCAGTAATAGTAATTAACTTTCGTCCATCCGCGCATGTTTCCTCAGAGAACAACACAAGGACTCCCCATGGCAACAACAAATTCAATTACCTATGTTTTCCTGATCACAGCTGCAGCTGAGATACAGCAGACGCTCTCCACCCACAACACAGCACATGGTGTTTTCTCTTCTACCCTCTGTATCCTTGGAGGTAGTGAGGGGAGCAAGGATCTCCTACTTTGTAGATGAGAAAACTCTAGGCGAAATCTTGCACAACTGCTCTCAACCGTTGCAGCACTCTTAAACCAGAACATTTTTAAATCCTTATGGTCAGAACATATCCCACCAACACCAGAATCAGAATTATGGGGCCCAAGCTTAAATCGTTCTTTTTAGCCCCTCCAAACTCCAGCCAAGCTGGGGGCAGCACTGATTTAGGTGCTACACCCCGTCTTCAGATACAACTGTCGTCTTCTCCATGCTTTCTGAGACCAGTGAAAACATGACCGCCTTCAACGCTGAGCAGTCTGCCTTAATGGTCTGACAGCCATATTGGTCTATAGTAACAAACAGATCCAGCTATAAATGAAGGCTCTCTGTCCTCCAGTGCTCATCCTAACTAGGAACAGTCAATTCTATGAGCCAACAATGGCTTGTTCTGGGAATGGTGGCATATACCTGTATTCCCAGTACAGGGGAGGCTGAGGCAGGGAATGAATTCAAGGATAGCCTGAGCTACATAGCGAGAACCAGTCTTTAAAAATCAAAAACAAACCACAGAAAGGATGGTTTGGTGTTAAATACAGGAATCTCCTGATTTTAGGTTCAGTAAGGAATGAATAACCATGTGATTTTGTTTTCCAGTCAGCACCTTCAAAACTTTGTTACAAATGAACATTTATGACAAGACAGAAACAAAGTTACAAGCCAAACCCACGAGAAGAAGCTCCAGAATGGCTCCTGAAGATGAAGTCAGTATAGCTACCACCTTTTAACTACTCAGCCTTCATCCTTAACCAGGTCTTCAATCAAATTTTACACACCACCAAATTGAGTTGTTTGAGACAAGAAAAACAAAAAACAAAAACAAAAAACATTTTCTGGGCCAGCTATCTTCCCTAGTGAGTTTAACACATAATTCCACTTTGTACAAGGTTTCTTCTTGATATAGATTATAAAAAGGAATCTTTAACAAATGTCTCTTTTTCAAGCAAATACAAATACCTGTAACCCTTTCAGGAGGCAACTACAGACCTGCTCTATGGCTGAAGCCACCTGATTCAGAGAAGTATTGACAAATTTAACTCTCAAGGACTCCAAGAACCCCAGCAAGCTGCTCACTGTCCCTAATTTTATTAGATTTAAAACAAAATATACATACAGAAATCATGTAAAAAGTACAAAGATTTTACTTGCCTTCATCAATTCTTATGTATCTGAACCATATTAACTACACTTTCATACAGAAAGATGTTTCTGTTGTAACAAGAAGAAAACAAAGCCCTCAGCTCAAGTGTTGAATTATACTCCAGAGAGTATTAGTGAGAAGGTTTATGGGTCAAAATAGGAAATAATGTCCAACTCTTTCCAATGAAACTTTCCAATTGTTGCCAACCTAGGTTTTCAGTGTTAAGCCCATGAGGCAATACCTAGGTGATTAAGAACACTCTTCACCAGGGTTCAGGCTGGCGCTGTTTCAGATGGGTGAGTAAACATTTTGTTGACAGCCCCAGTGGAGACTTTGAGGCTTCTGATTGTTGTATAATGTAAACAATTTGAAATTAAAAATTGTTCATAACATCTACAGCATTATAAAGTTAAGAAATAAAAGAGCCATTGATCATGTGTTCTAGGGTTTATACTAATAGCGCTCATACCGAGTGCTCTAAGAGCAGCTGGGCCTGCTCTGTGTGGAGACCAGTGTTCTCAGAAGGCCAAAAACTAAAGCCAGATGCCAAGAGACACACATTCCTATTACGTCTGAACCAGCCTTGTTGGCATATGCATAATTCTAAGTAGATCTATTTCCCCAATCCTTAGCCAACTGAGGAACCTTTACCATAATTCTGTTAGAGCCATGGACTATAAGCCCAAAACACAAACGAGCTAGTACATGTCTCTTCTTAGTATTACCCTACTGTCCCCAAATGTCACTCTAATTTTGTACCATGTAGTGATTTTTAAGAAACTGAATTAGAACAAAGCAATCCCTTTGTCCTTTTTTCTTTCTCTTTTCTTTTTCCTTTTTTTTTTTTACAGTTTTTACACACATTATATATACAACTTTTAAAATAGCTGCACAATTTTATTTCTCGTTGCTGGAGAAGTGCAGTCCAGGCAGACCATGCTTCTCAATATATTAAAAATATTAAATAAACCCAGCCAGTTTCATAGGTTCTAAGCCAAGCTGGCTAGAAGTAAAGGGACTGGAGGAAGAACAGGCAGTTGTAAGATGGGACTGACCTTCATTCATACACACTACATAAATCCTGCGGTTTCCTTCTGCAGCACCTCTACACCTCACCTTTAAGCTGGAAGTATCACACTGCTAACGTAGAGAAGAACCTGTGGCAACATGCATATATCAACTGCCCACTCAACCAACTGCAACCCTGAGGATTTTTCTGGCCCAGAGAAAGAGGAAAACACGAAGATCATCTCTGTTGTCCAGCTGCTTCTTCTCCAGTTCTCAACTCCATGTGTTCTCAGGATGTTTCTTGGGCATGCACACATGATACTATCACTTCATGGTTCTACTTTCCACAAGTAGATCTCTTCTCCACTGTCCTTCTTCCCCGAAAGCCACTGTCATCCATCCAGAGGTTTTCCAAGATAAACCAAAGTCACTTCTGTGTTGCCATATACAGCAGACACTGCTGGGTACAAGCAGGCCTTCGGAAGTCCTCGAAAGGCAACCCCCAGGAACTCATACCCACGCTCAAAAGCTAAAGTCTTATCTTCCATGTCCAAGATGACTCGGATTCTCTCTCCTATCTGTAAACAGACATCACAAGGTTAGCAGGGTATCCACCAAAGGCATGAGTAGGAAAATGACGGTACAAATTAAAAAAGGAAAAAGTACAAAGGATCTGTATGGTCTAAGTTATCTCTGTAAATGAGAGGGGACTTTCTGTGGCGGGTAAGGACTCAGAAGAAGGAACACACATCATTCTCAATACAATGCTTCTTTAGATCATCTTTAAAGAAGAGTCACATGGGATCTACATTTAATTACTTTTAATTATTTGATCAAAGCCTTTTCTTTTTTCTTTTTTTAATATTTATTTATTTATTATGTATACAATATTCTTTCTGTG
>LOEQ01003233.1:450704-462470 GCA_001685075.1 Bramus lutescens | reverse complement strand
AAAATCAAAAAAAAAAAAAAGTCTACATTGTGTGTATCTGCCCCGTGATTTAAACCCACACTATATAAATAAAACAATAAAGGAAAGTCACCCATCGAAAAATAGATCAAGTTACAAACATTAAAGTGAGCTAATTAGCAGCCTGTGGAAAGTGTCCACTCATTTCAAGAACCTATCAATTCACCTTGTTAGTAGGAAGTCTTTGGTTGGCTGTATGACTACAGTAGCTTACACAAAAGGAAAATGTTGGGGTTTCTAGAATTCATCTGCTCACTTGCTTCCCAGCCCCATCCTCCACACCCGACTCAGCCTTTGATATTTTCTTACTCTGGGTTATGAACCACAGAGACTGGTCAAACATAGATTAGGTCACTTCTGTCTTCTGTATCTTCCACTATAAAATATTGAAAGACTAACAACTCTGGTCCCACCGATGATACTTCAATATGCATTAAAAATTAATAATTTATAATTAAAAAGTTTAATTAAAGCTGAATTTTTTTCAATATGCTTTTGTTTTTGTTTATATTTTTCGAGACAGGGTTTCTCTTTCTCTGTGTTCTTTCTAGAAGCAACAGGAGAATCTTCATGCAGTGACAAGCTTTATAAGTACTTTCTGATGATGGGAGTATGGCTCTGCTATAGGAGTTTGTTTAGCTGAAAATTCAGTGTATTCATCTTAAACATATGACAAGCACCATGGAGCTGATGGGGGAAACCTTAAGAAGAATATGCAGCTCAAAGGTGTTTCAGAGACGCTGACTCGAGACACAGAGGACAAGATAAAAAGGATAACAGGGCCTATTCTTTTACCTACAATGCCAATCTGACAGTAACATCATGTTACCCTATCTCTCTACTAGAACTTAACACTCATTTGAATTTGTCATTAACACAGACCTCTTTCAAGGGTTTTCCTTGAAAGGCACAAATGAGAAAGTGCCTTAATTAGAACAGTCATTCACTTGAGTCTCCTTGAAATGTGATTTCCTCAACTTAGTGTTCCCAGCTGGAGGTGAGACGCCTCAAGACATTTTGTGAGGTTAAAGATATTGCTGTACATATTGCAAAACAGAGGACAGGACAAGGACTAGAAATGCAGCTCAGTTGGTGAACTGTTGGCCGAGCATGCAAGAAGCCCTGGTCCAGCACTGCATACCCCAACTGTACAGTGTATGGGAGAAGCAAGAGGATCAGAAGTACAAGATCATCCTTGGCTACAAAGCAAATGTGAGGCCAGGCTGTCAGTCAAACAAACAAAACACAAGAAAACTCCTCAAAACAGACAAGGATGCTAACCAATGTCAGTAGTGGTGAGATTCCATGGTCTCACTTATTATGCTTATTTTTCTTCTAATGAAAAAAGAAATCCTTTTAGGGGTTAGAATAATCTAGATTCTTGTGCATGAGTCACCTGACATAGGTCTACAATAGATATCCAGAAGGAATTATTTTTCTGGAAAAGGGTTTTGAGCAAAATGAAAACCCTAATGTATGTAGGCTATAGTAAGCATACACTATAAATGATCAAAAAGAGAATTGGGCTGTAGAGATGGTTCAGTCAGTCAAGTATCTTTTTCCTAAGCATGAGGATGTGAGTTCAGATCGTCAACATCCACACAGAGCCAGAAACAGACTGTAATTGTAACAGTGGGAGCCTAGTCAGTTCCAAGTTCAGTAAGAGAATTTGTTGAAAAGAATAATGTGGTAAGCAACAAAAGAAGAGACCTGATGGCAATATCTATCCTTCACACATGTGTGTCCTCTCCACACAAATACACCTGCACACACACATACACCACAGAGATACACATGCAAAAAAAAAAAGGAATCTGAATCTTCTTTTCTATGCTGATAGTCATGACTTTTTCTAGGTAGTCCTAATGAATTCAACAAATATTAAATAATGAGTACAGTGCACTACTCATGGTCATATATATTATCTCCCCACACTTGAAAACTAATGGTATATTTGCAGAATGAGCAACTTAAAATATTAAATTAGACAGGACCCCCCTTAATTATAAATGTATCTTTACTATGAGATGAGAATTACAGCCACTTATATCATGGCTACAACATAGATAAAATGAAAATGCAACATAAGTGTGGGGCACAGTTAGGGAAATACCATGAAATACCAAGCTATTATCACTAATTATTTCAGGTGAAGTGAAAACTGAAATTTACATTTATATAGTTGTCTAAAAGGCTGAGGGCTTCAGGATTTTTTTCTTTTACCATTTTCAGGAGTTTCCTGAAAATGTTTTGAAGCAAATAGGAGAAAAGGCTCAAGAATACAGGCAAGGATGTGAGGGGTTAGAGTTTTGCCTTACATTGTATAGCCGATACCATGAAAGTCAGTTCAGATGCCCTCAGACCTAAGTCCTTACTATAGAGGTAAAAACATGGGAAGCGTATTTCTGTCTGTGTTTTACACCCAAATTGATCCTACTTAGCCGCATTAACTGACACTTGCAATTCAAGAAATTAGACTGTAAAAGAAGTTTAAGCCAGAGCCCTCTCTGAGTGTCTATTAGAAATAGATGCCCAAGTGCCTGTAGCCAGGGTCCCAGCAAGAAACAGAAAGCATGACTGCCATTATTCTGAGTGAAGTAGTCATCGCTGTTAACTGCTCACTACATAGCAGCAATCCAAATTTGATAGCTTAAAATGGCAGCCATATCACTTTTGCAGTGGGTTGCCTGGGTCATCTTTTGTACAAGCCATCTTGAATACATGAGTAGATCAGCTTACCAAAGAGATCGGAGGCCCAGTTATGCCAGGGAATGACCTAAAATCCAAGCATGGCTGATTTATGATCCCCTGACAGTGAGCACAGAGTATGGCCACTGAGACCAAGCAACACCATTATTCCAGCTTCCACTTGTCAAGACAACTCCTAAAGTCAGCCCAGGTTTTAGAGTATAAGAGTGGGAGAGAAAATAGATTCTACATCTTTTCAAACATTTTACATCTTTGTTGCACTTATTTGTATATGTGTGCATGTGTATGGAGGCAGATGAAGTATGTGTGCCACAGTGTGCATGTTCAGGTCAGAGGACAACTTTCAGGAGTCAGGTCTCTACTTCTACCGTGTGGTGGCAAGTGCCTTTGTGGGCTGAGTCATCTTTGCTGGTGGTAGGTTGTAACAACAAAGGTTATAGAAGAACTTGGGGAGTTGGCTAGTGTTGTGCAGTGCAAATCCTTTAGCATCTCTAGACTCAAGAGGTGAGAGAAGAATGCTACCGGAGCCCTATGAACCCTAGCACATCAGGAAAGCTAGAGCTGAGAAGGAAAAGGCTGCCGGTGTCAACCAGGGATGCATACCGTTTGCTGGTCTCAGTACAGCCCTTTGTCAGCACATCTTCCCAGCCACATGACTGTAAGCAGAGGTAGAGAAAACCTGAGAATGTCACCATGGGGGTTAGGTTTCCAGAACACCGAACAAGATAGAGAATGGGTCTACTGGGGGAATGAAAGGTATTCTGTTCAATCATATCATTTACCTGGTAGAAACACAGGGGTCTCTTTTCAAACGTGGTTCCAGGGTTGAATCCTCTTTTTAATTTCAAAAGACTTACACTTGAAAGTATCTAGTGACAAAACACTCACTACTTTCACACCAGCTCTTTAGTCTTTGAGTTTCAGTGGTTGCTATAACATTCTTCTCTATACTTAGACAAAATCTTCCTTCAGCAAGCTTTCTAATTGCCACTTTTCATTTTATTTCACCAGAATGACATAGAACATATTCACTCTGGTTTCTAGGCTGGCTTTTCAAGTACTAGAAAAGTAGCTGTGTCACAGGCTAGGAATTTTTTTTTCTCCACATGAAACAGCATCACAGCATTTGTTCAGAGTACGGTTTCTGATTTAGCCTGGCCCTTTCCTTCACCACGTGCTAGTTTGGCAATCCATCTAAACTAAGCTAGCCCTTAGGTGCACTCTGAACAGTAAAGCAGGTTACATTTACTTTCTTGCTTTTGGAAGGTCTACTTCTAACCAAGGACAGGATTTTTCTTTCCAAAAGTCACTTCATGTTGTTATCTGTAGCTCTCTACATCTCTTGTATCCCTTATTCTGTAAGGTTCTTCATTAAGATTTATTAGAATTCCCAAATAATTGCCCAGTGAAGAGTAAGCAAATATACAGACAGATAGATAGATGGATCAATTGATGATAAATTGATAAATGGGTTATGAGTGCAGCCAAAACAATATAAACAAACCACCAAAAAAAATCTCTTAATTTGTTGTCACAGTTCAGGGACTTCCACAACAGTAAGGACATTTCTAAAAAACTGGAAAATTCTAAAGATCATGTTTACTATTAAGTTAATTTAGTAAAAACAAAATACTTTGATTTGGAAAAATAGCAACAACTCCACTCAAAGCTGCATGGGTTTTTTCATTTCTAATCAACTCTAACTAGCTATGGATGGCATCTTTATTTTCCTATTTCATTTATTTAATTAATTAATTTTATTTATCTGTTTGTTTTTTCAAGACAGGGTTTCTCTGTGTAGCACTGGCTATCAGGAAATCAGAGATCTGACTGCTTCTGCCTCCCAAGTGCTGAGATTAAAGGTGTGTACCAACACCACCTGGCTGAATGACATTTTAAAATGGTTTTTGATATAAAATTTTTGGAAAAAAATGTCAGTTTTATTTGATTTATGGTGTGAGATTTTTGAGAAGTCTGCTGAAAAGATATTTTATTTTATCCATTGAATAAAAAGACATCACTAAGACACACACAAATCTGTCTTTATAATGAGAAACACAGAAAGGAGCTATGAAGCAGACATATGTCATGCTTTTCATTTTCCTTCAGATTTATGAAAGAAGATAGAAGATTTGAGTCTCGGTAGACAAAAAAAAAGCTGACGAACTGAAACAATTGGAAAATCCAAGATGTCACCATTAAAAATGAAATTGTTGAGAAGAAATATGCCACCTGCTATAATTAGGCAAAGTCCAGGTGCAAAAGTTTGTGCCTGTTTTTCTAGCTTCTTAAGCACAAACCTGAGAGCTGTGGTGAACTGGTGAAACACTAAGGTCCGCCACTTCACCGCCTGCACTGATGCTGGCTCCTCACCTGGACTGCTGTGTGTCTGGAGGAAGGAACTGGGTCAGAGCATAGTCACAGCAACACCACTTCATGAGACAAGGAAACAAGGAGTGAGGTTGCTTCAGGCTTCAAAAGCCTTCCCTCTCTGCCTTTTCTTTTCCATAACTTAGAACAACCGGTTCATCTGCCAAGTAAAAATCTTAAGTAAATTCTGTACTCACCAATAACTCGTGACATTAAGTGAACATAACATTAAGTAATTATCTCTAATGCTAGAAAGGAATATGTATAACGGCATGAGCTGGGTCATCTAATCATTTGGATTTGCTTTTTGCTATTAAAACTTTAATCAAAATACAACTTATGAAACTCAAAAAGTAACTCACATCACACTTCCCTATTCACTCATTCTCTCAACAAGAGGATTCATTTTCCCAAAAGGGCCTGGAACAATGTTTTAAAGACATAAATACTGAACTATTTTTCATAATTCTTCTGTAGCCTTTTTTTGCTATAAAATCTGCTGCTTTAAAAGAAAAGCTTAGCAATCATGTTCTTATTGTTTAGTATAAAAGATTGAACTGTCTCATGCTCAGCAAGTCTATGGTTTCACAATCTCCATGTTTTTTGTTGTCTGCTTTGCTGTTGTTGTTGTTGTTGTTTTGTGTGTAGGATTTGTAACAGAGCACACCAGTTCCATGTGGGAATGCAGTCCTTCAATGGAATTGTCTGGGACAGTTTGGCCCCACATTAATATGTGCCCACGTAGACATAGAAAGGAAGACATCTGGAGTCATTTCTCCTAAGGACTGACTCATAAAAGTGGGACTTAAAAATTCAACAAATGGTTTTGATGCTAAAAATAACTATGAAAATTGTTAGAATGTAGGTGACTAAGGGAAACTGCAGAATTTATTTTACTGTGGCTCCTAAAGAACAGATGAAAACTTCTCTACAACAAGGACTATCCAGAAATTTCTCACCAGGTATACAGTTGTAGAACTTTACTATGCAACAATGGGACCGACAAGCCTCCACTGAAAAATGTAGAAAAAAATGACCCAGAAAGTCAAAAATTATGACTGCCATGAAGTCCCACCTCTGTGTGTGTGTGTGTGTGTGTGTGTGTGTTTGTCTTAGTTAGGCTTGCTGTGATGAAATATGACCAAAATCAAGTTGGGGAGGAAAGAGTTTATTTGACTTATGCTTCCTTATCACTACTAATCATCAGTGAAAATCAGGACAGGAACTCAAACCGGGTAGGAACCACAATACTTCTCCCTTTTGTCTAAATAAGAAGGTTATAAACCTAATACAAAACTATATACAATAAGAACAAATATCAAGTATTGTCCAAGAGAAAGAAGGGGTAATAACATATACAAAAATAAAACCACAACCAACAGGAACATCAAGCAAGAAACACATACTAAACATCCAGATTATAGGTAATTGGCAAAAAAACAGATTATTCCAACAGCTGTCCTATCCTGAGGGTCTTGTACCTAAAATGTCTTAGCTAAGATTTGAGAAGATCGTAACCATGACTATTTATCTAGTCTTCAACCCCATCAAAGACCTGAGAAGGAAAATAATATTACCCAAGAAAGCAGGAAGTGCAAGCCAGCAACTTCCAAAAGGTGCAAGGAATTACAGAAACAGCTGGCTACCTGTACAGTTACCCAAAGTCTCTCTGCAACGTTGGGGCAACCATCTTTGGCTGTAGGCCTAGAGTATCTGACAGACCATTATCAGAAGCAGGAAAATTCAAACATGTCTTACCCTGTCTTGGCAAGGTTTAGCAGTTGCTTCTCTTTGTACCCTGCTTGTCCAGATTGGACAGTGTGCTTACTGTCAGCAGTCAAGGCAAGGACAGTTCTTTGCCTGATAGTCCAGTTTGTCAAGAGGAAAAAAAACTTCATGAGGAGTGTCTTCGGTGCCCATCATTCTCTCGGGAGTAGATCAGTGTTGCTAGGAGCATTCTTGTCTCATGCCAACAGAATTCTAAATTATTGAAACATTTAAATGTCATATTCTGAAGTCTTTGAAATGTTTGAAGATTACCTATCTATATGTAGTACATCTCTGTGCATCTGGAGAACCTAATTAACATAGTTGTAAGTATGACAAACATGATTATTAATCTGTAATTTGTAATAACCTATTTAGCTTAAAGACTAAAGTTTCACATTATAAAAATAAGCAACCCATAAACAGATGTGCAGCATGAGGACAATGACCTCGAAATTGTAATAATTTATAGAAATATCTTGATCAGAGGTAGGAATATGCAATAGTGCAATATGACAAAAATCTTCTTAAATTATATCGATATTCAAAATATCTTAAGCAGAAGTAGAAACATACATACATACAGTATGGCAAAAATAATTTTACATTTGTGTACAAAGATATTGTAAAAAGAAATAGGAACACATACAACTAATAAAATTTTGAATTTGTATCAACATACAAATTATCTTAGATAATACAAAATAATTTTACATATGCATCAATATACAAGAATCTATACCAGTGCAAATTGTCTATAACTAATTGCTAAAATAGTTTACAAGTAGATACATTAATCTACCTTATTATCTCATCCCATCCATTCCCCCTTTTTCTTTTCCAAAAGAGGCTTCCAAGTCTAAACTTCATGTTCCACTTCAAATCCTATTACAACTTAGAACCAACCCTTAACAGATGACAATTATCCATAAGCCTGAGAAAACAAAATCTGTTGGGTGAGGGAACATTGTTTTCTTAGAACTGCTTCCTGCTTTTTAGAGGGCAAAAATATCACTATGGGATCCATAAAAAACTAAAACAATGATTAAATCTCAAGAGGACTATATGCAATATTTGTAGACAGTCTCTGAGTAGTGGATAAGTTCTGGCTAGGGTATTGTAAGAAGGTGGACCAGCTCAGCTAGCCAAATTGGAATCGCCTGGAGCAGTTTTTAGTCGACCTTTGAGTAGTGTTTATCAGTTCGATGACATCATTATGAACCAGGTAGAATCATTATTGTAATGTGTAGCGATCAAGCTCAGTCCTCACATTTGCATGACAAGCACATTTTACTGACTGAAATATTGCCCAAAAACCAGCCCAAATCCTGAGCTTCTGCAGGTTCTTCGAACATACAGAATATTCTCACAGTACAAGGATGGTCTAGGTTTCTTCCACATTTCTCTTTGCTGCCTCTAAATATTAGAGCTCTAGCTTCATTTATAACAGAGCCAATAACCAATTTTATCATCTTTCTCTCCTTTTGCTTGTATATTTTTTAATGCAAGGAGCCCCAAATAGTTGGTAATGTGTATGAGTATATATTCATTCCAGTTTAATGGAATAAGTAAGGTGAGTGTCATTAGTAAAAATATATTTCCTTAGAGACCAGAGCACAAGTCACAGTACAGGAAGAAAAACTTGGCTATCAAGTCATCTGAACACAATTATTAACAGCATCACCTGGTTTTCAGCTTTTGGTTTCAGATTCATGCATTTTGCCTACAGAATGTTCCATTAACTTTCATTGCACAAAGCATGGATCTCCCCTTCTTCCAGGAAAGAGAATTTGATGTAAGTAGCCAGTAAACCAGCAAATCTCCAAGACGGTAAATATGTAAAGAGCCTCAGTATAGTATGGATCTGAAATATCCTGTGTTCTACCTTGCTTCTCCATTGCTATTATAAACACCATGACAAAAATAAACTTGGGGAAGAAAGGGGTTGTTTGACTTGTATTTGACGACCCATCACTGAGGAAAGTCAGGGAAGGAACTGAAGCAGGAGCAGAGGCAGGAACAATAGTGGAATACTGTTATTGGCTTGCTCAGGAACCTCTGTTGAATATCCCAGGCCCTCCTTCATCAATCAAGACAGTTCCCCACAGACCAGTCTGATGGAGGCAGTTTTTCATTTGAGGTTCCTTGTCCCAGGTCAGTCTAAGTTGTCCCCAAGAATGTACTGTTGTGTGACACAAGAATGCCAATGTGTCAATCTTGGTCATCAACTATGGAAATGTTAGGAATTGGTGAAACCTTAAGGAGGTGGGTCATGGTTGGAAAAAGTTAAATATAGGAGTGGAAATGGGACATGCCCTTTGAGGACAAACTAAAATCAAACCTTTCCATGTTTTTTTCTTTGCTTCCTGGTGCCATGAGGCCAAAAGTCCTCTGCATGTAATTATACACCATGCCACCATATCCCCAAAACAACAGCGCAAAATGACCATGTGAGTGAAAAGGGACTTTTCTTCTTTTTACATTTATTACCTCTGGTATTTCATCAGAGTAACAGAAAGCTGACTAATATACACCTATACACTATAAACTGTTAACTGCCAATATGATTAACTGATATATTTTAATCTTTCTGCAAAATAATTTACTTGCATTAATATGCATACATTGTCTTTTTCTCTATTGTAAATAATCTAATGGTCTTCTAATTTTGACAGAAAAAAAACTTCCTACACTGGAGATATGATGGGACCAACACAGTGAAGTCTAGACAGATTCTGAGCTTCTTGGACCAGGGATATATGAAATGCAGGAGCAGGATTACCAAGGACCACGAAGTAGTCAGACCTTACGTCACTGAGACCAGCAGGTAGAGTAGTGGCATTTGTTGCAGAATGTTTGTTTAACTATGCAAATATGTGTTGCATTTATTTAACTATGTAAAATGTGTTGCATTTGGTTAACTATGTAAAGATGTTATTGTTTTACCTTGCCTGTCTAAGGCACCTGATTGGTTTACTAAAAAGTTGAAGGGCCGATAAGAAGGGAGGAGATATAGGCAGGACTTCCAGGCAGGGATAGTAAGTAGGAGGAGGAATTTCGGCTAGGGGGAAGAAAGAAAAAGAGATGCCAGGGAGACACCAGGGGTCAGACAGACACAGAGTAAGCAGAAAAGTAGGTCACACACAATGAAAGAAAGGTAAAATGTTCCAGGCAAATGATGAATAGGAATAGGTTAAATTAAGTTAAAAAGAGCTAGTGGGACAAGCCTAAGGTAAAGAAGAGAATTCATAACCAATAATAAGTTTCCATGTCTTTATTTGGGAGCTGGTTGGCAGCCCAAAGAAAATTGCAACTACAGTGGTTAGGCAATTGGGGTCATGGTACTGAACATGGGATATATGGCAGGAGGATGTCCAGTGAACTTGGGAGCTCGCAGGCCGTGGGTGGCCTGGTAAGTGTGCAGGAGCCCTGTTCCCAGAGGCCAGGTAAAAGTGTGGAACCCAGCTAGTCCCATCAGAAATTCGACATAAAGATCAGGAAATGAGTTCCCCAACAGCCATTCAGGGATTCTGCCTCTTGTAGATTAGAAACCCACCAAGGCAAAGAGCAGCAAAGAGCTGGTCAATGAGAAGAGCCAGGCAAAATCACTAAGGTAACACAATGACATAGAGGGAAACCAGAACACATGAGTGGGGGGTGGGGCGGGGCCATGGCGTGGCGGGAGGAAGAGGACACAGCTGGGACATTTTCATATATGACAAATTACCAAGAAGTGAGCTGGGTGGTGGGACACCATTAGGCTCCTGTAGCAATCCAGAGTCAGTACCAGGCAGGGCACATCAGAGAGAAGGGCTTGACAGAAAACTTTAAACAGGCTGTGGAGGAAAGCCACTTATCAGGACATGTGCTCTTTGGTGAGTGAATGCAGCCAGCTGTGATAACTCAGCAGGGGTTCTTGGTGCATAATTACACAGGGGTCAAGTCACTCTCTCTTGTTGAGTCTGATCTTCCCAAACAGAACAGCCTTCTTTGGCAGAAAGCAAGACTGTGGAGAAGAAAACACTTCCCACTCAAGCTTCATGATCTCTTTACCAGTAAGAGCATCTTCATGGGTCTCTTTGGGGCATTAGGGGCCTCAAATCCTCCTCAGCCCAGTGCAACAGTCCTGTCTTCCCTGCTTCAGTGGATGGAGGATCAACAAATCCTGTCCCTGACCTTGTGATTTGCATTTCTTTCAGCTGGAAAATTCTACCTTTCACATCTAGTCCCCTTCCCAGGGTAGCTGAGCTAATTCGCGTGATAGGATTGCAGAGAATGAGGATCTTGGATATCCTCAGTCCTCGTGACTATTACATTGTTAAACTCACTCCCAGAGCAGGAGCCTCTCCCATAGGATTGTTCTTGTCTCTCTATCTCTCCAGCCTAATGAACCTGCCTCACAGAAAAAGCCCTGGAGAACCCCAGCCACTACATTCAATAGCTCAACTAGAGCCAACCTCTCCATTGTCAGCTGCCTGATGTGCCTTATCTGGGTAAGCAGATAGTAAGTTCCAGGACAACACAGGCCATGCGTTCAGTCACGTTTTCTTTGTTCCCCACAGAAGTTAGTCTAGCACAGAGTATTCTAAAGCAACGGTAATCACTTCGAGAAATTGACCTCAAATTGATGCAGCCAGGTGGTCCTCAGACCATCAATGAACAAAAATACGTTCAATTGCCACAAGAAACTGGTTCATCACATGATCCAGGGCTCTAAAAGTTTACACTAAAAACTATTAAGATCTTTATCGCAGCATTCAGAGAGAGTATGTCAAATGGGAAGGAATATGTGCTTAAGACAAAAAAATCCCCACCTCAATAACTGGATGTAGTGATAAGGGAGCAGGCCTGCTTTTCGTCCTGCCCGGCTCCCACACGGCTAGCTTATACCCCGAAATAACA
>LOEQ01003233.1:402650-413985 GCA_001685075.1 Bramus lutescens | reverse complement strand
GTTTCTTTATTAATCAATGAAAGTAACACATAGACAGATGACCCTCCTACATCATTAGACAATGCGTGACATTTTTGAAAAGGACAGATCAGCAATCAAAAGCACCAAACGAGACTTTTCTCTTGCTTTTCAGACATTCCGTCCAGCTGCTATGCTGATAGAGCGGTCTTCTGACTTTGGGAAGACTTGGGGTGTGTACAGATACTTCGCCTATGACTGTGAGAGCTCATTCCCAGGCATTTCGACTGGCCCCATGAAGAAAGTGGATGATATCATCTGTGACTCTCGATATTCTGATATTGAGCCCTCAACAGAAGGAGAGGTTTGTATATCTCTTTGTTTTAATTCTACTTGCTAGTCTACTTTTTGATCATTGCAAAAATACTAACCCTCTTATCTATTTTTTAGGTGATATTTCGTGCTTTAGACCCTGCTTTTAAGATAGAAGATCCTTATAGCCCAAGGATACAGAGTAAGCTTGTTTTCAAATAAATGCTTAGGTGGGAAACAGTCGTCATGGAATAAGTATCTTCCTACCCAGTGCCCTGCTACCAATATCCTGATGCCCAGTCCTAAATTCACCTACATTTTCTTCCTTTTTTATAGTCTTCAGAAGCTCTTCAAATTAACAGTAATCAGTCTTCACTGACAGGGAACACATTTTGATTATGTCAGCAGAATACTGACTGTACCACCTTATACTTTTTGTTGCTCAGTATATTAGAGTACAAATTGAGTTGCTATAGTAAAACATCCCCCAAATACAGTTGCTCAAATAAAACAGGTGTTTCTTTTTGTAAGTATGAAACTAGTGGGAGTGATTTTACATTTTAATTTTATGCGTATGGGTGTTTTGCCTGCATGTATGTGCACCATGATCATTCCTGGTGCTCTAGGAGGCTAAAAGCGGATGTCAGATCCCCTGCAAATAGAGTTACAGACAATTGTGAGCCAACCATACTTGCTGGAAATAAAACCCAAGTCCTCTGAAAGAGTAGCCAGTGTTTTTAACCACTGAGCCATCTCTCTAGCACTGGAGGGATTCTCTAAGAAATACAGCTCAGTTGCCACATTTAGTTTCACTATATAAAATGCAAGATGATACCCAGTTAAATTTAAGTGACTGATAAATAACAAGTTCTTTTTCAAGATCACATGTAACATTTGTAGTTGGTACAAATGTGTCCCATCCAGTATTAATGGTTAACATAATTTGCATCCCTTGCTATTGGGGACCTACTTAAACTATAAATGTGTTTTTATTATCCATTCGAATTTAACTGAGTATCCTTTATTATTTGCTAAATCTGGTAATCATAGCTATAAGACTATCTCTCTCCCTAGGATTATCCACACAAGCAGAAGAATTAGAACACTATCACTGTTTCCTCATTCTAGAAGTCAAGTACAAAGATAAGACATGGATGTTGTGCATATCACATTTGTTCATTGCTATAATTAGTCTTGTAGCTAGAGCACAAAAGATACTGGGAAATATCTCTGCCTATGTGGCTTGTGCTCTGCTAAAACTCTTGGCAAGGGCTCTTATCCATAAGCAATAGGAAGCAAGAACACTGAGAAATATCAGAAATGCCAGTCATGGCCAGTAAATGTAGTAAGGTGAGAATTGTATAGCCTTTTGATAGATGAATGACCCAAGTGTGGAGTTGGATAACATGCATAAGGTGATGGGGCATTGAAATGGCAGGTGGATCTTGAGTTCATATGATACAATTCTTAGTTCAGAGCTCTTGCCACTGTTTAACAATTGTTTATATTACAGGACTGCATATTGATGTTCAATAATTAAACTCATCGGCTTCCATACCATTCTATCATTGTAGCAACATGATCTGGTAACATACTTAAAACTTCCACTTTCCCATCTTTGAGTGGAAATAGAAATACCAACCTGAGGGTTGTTTGAGAGAAAATGAGTCGTATATAAGTGACCAACCCAGAGCCAGACAGGAAGAAAGTTTTCAGATGATCGAAGCTGCGGATGGTAGTGATGCTAACTTTATTGCCAGCAACAGCAGTTTGTCTTGCATAGAGCTCATCTTTGTCAGAGTAAAAGAGGGAGATACCCTCCTCCCTTAATCTGCCTTGCTATGAGGTTGCAGTCAGTCAAGTAACTGTTCTTGTTGGTCTTTGCCCCTGTGCACAGCCCTATTTATAACCAAGGTTTCATGGAACTTCCAAGCTTGCAACATGGAAGAACAGAGTAGTAGATATCCAGGGGATGTTGACAGAAAAGTCTGCTTTCCAACTTAACTTAATTTGACATGTGTCCCAGACTGTCTTGGGTCTGTAGTTTACTCATTCATTCTATTGTAAAACAAGTATTTAATGACATGTCCATACAATATCTGAGCAAGTCATGAGGCTATTGTTGTAGGTCTCAACATCTGGTCATGACAAACAGCTTTGGAGTCCCTAGAAATACTTATGTTCTGCTTTGCAGGTTAAGTGTATGGGACTTGAAGAATGTATTAAATTTATGACTCAGTTCTCTTGCCTACACTTGTTGTCCAGTGGCATCTGGACCTATTTCTAGGAAGTACCCATGTTAACTGTTTGTGTCTTTGATTTGCTTAGTAATCAAGGGAACAGAATTTCTTTCTATCATTGAGACCTTGAAGACTCCCTTCAAAGTGATGTTCCTCTTAGAAATGCAGGCAGCTCGAGGCTCTGTTGTTCCTCCATGTGGCAGGAGAGAGTGGGGGGCTGTTTGCTCTTCTGAAGGCTTCTATGAAGTTCAAGGGTTTCTAAATAGTTCAGCCGCCCTTCATGTTTGTTTTCTGGCCTCTTGTCAATAGTGCTCACTGTGTGCATGAGCATTTTGCAGATGTTGCCATTCAGCACAAGATTGTGAGTTCTCTGTTTTGTATTTAATTTTTACAAAGAGCCTAAGTTTAATGCATGGATGTTCTCTTTCCAGCCCCAGCTGTTTCTGTCTTCATTGTAAACTATGCGTATGTTAGAACTATTTAAAATTGCGTTTGGTCTGCTTGGCCATTCAGGAAAACCACCTGAGTAACAGGTTGACTGGCCCTTGGTCTATCTAGTCATATAGAAAGTCACTGACAGCCCAACTTCTGGAATAAGCTTAGGCTTATAGACCCAGGAAGAAAGAGGAAAGATAAAAGAAGACAAGTTAATTTATAAGAAACTTTTGTGTAGGAAAAACAATTTGCCTGACCACCTAGAACTAAACCCCTTTGTCCTCACAATACTGAATTAAAAAAAAATATAAAAATGTTTTTCAAAAAAAGTGTAGACTACATGTTGCTTAAAACTTAATTGAAATAGGTCGTGAATTTGTGAGGGAGTTGAGGGGACTAGGGAGGAGTTGGAGGAAGGAAAGGGAGGGGTAATAGAAATACAGTACACATAGATAAGTTTTAAAATACTACTTTAAGAAATAGAAAGGGACTTCTCTATAGTCTTATTACTTGGATTTAAGAGGCAGGAATTTCAGATAGTGTTTTCTCATTGAAAAATAATACATATCTGTTCCTATTGTAGTTAGAATTGGCACCCAGGATAAACCCATTTCTACCTGAAAGGAATTACTGACTTTGACAGCAGTGGCTATGGGAACCAGTGGCATTATTGCAGTATTTTTAGGTTAAGTGACAGTGGGTTTGGAACTCCGAGACTGTAACTGACATGACATTCTTACTAATCGGAGGAGACTGGTACCTTCCAGGCTCCCAGCAGCTATTGCACTGTATTAACTGTGGTAAGGTTTTCACCATCATCTAGTTCGTTCAGGAGGAGTAAAGTTTACTTAGACTGCTGTCATTTGTCCAGTCTGTCACTAAAGAGAAATAATGTATAATTGCCAGAGCATGCTTACTTGTCTGATGAGACCTTTCATCTTGGTGACCTTTGTAGATCTATTAAAGATCACCAACTTGAGAATAAAGTTTGTGAAACTGCACACTTTGGGAGATAACCTTTTGGACTCTAGAATGGAAATCAGAGAGAAATACTATTATGCTGTTTATGATATGGTGGTTCGTGGGAACTGCTTCTGCTATGGCCATGCCAGCGAATGTGCCCCCGTGGATGGAATTGATGAAGAGGTGGAAGGAATGGTAAGTGTCCTGTGGATGCTTGTTCAGGTGATCTGAAAGGCAAGGCAAAACTTGTCTTTAAGCCTGTCACATTTTTTAGCAGTTTAAATTCCCAAAATAGACTTCAATTTTTGTGCCACATTAGTGGTTGATTACTGATTCCCTCTCTTAGAGAGTTGCTTAGGTTATGAGAATGTGAGCAAAAACTACTAGTTACATAGACCCTTAATTGGCTTTTGAAATCTATTGCTTTAGGCTGTTGCTGAAGTATTTTAATTACCAAGGATTAAAAAGTTGTCTAAATAACAATCCAGATTGTTTTTCCATTAAGAAGATTAAGAAACCACAAGCCTCCAGGCTTTATGCTGGTAAGAAAAAGGTGGCCTCAGCTCAGAGAGACTGGCAATTATAACCCAGGACCAGAGATACCTCTTAGAGATCAAATGATATTTTCTCTTTGTCCTCTCCTTAAACTTTCCGTTCTTTGCCAACTTTATATTGTGTTTGCAAACTGAATACTTGAAATTTTAGATTTTATTTCTTTGACAAATGGTTAATATGCTGGTTAGTTTTTGTCTAGTTTACACAGACTAGAGTACCCTGGAAAGAATGAACAACTGAGAAATTGCCTCCATCAGACTGACCTGTAGACAAATATGTGGGGCATTTTCTTGCTCAGTGATTGATGTGGGAGGGCCCAGCTCACTATGGGTGGTGCCAGCTTTGGGCAGGTGGCCCAAAGAAAGCAAGTTGAATGAGCCATAGGGGACCAAGCAGCATTCTTCCATGGATTCTGCTCCAGTTACTGCCACCAGGTTCCTGCAAGTTCCTGTCCTGATGTCCTTCAGTGGTAATAGACTGTAACTTGGAACTGTAAGCCAAATAAACCCTCTTTCTCTCCCAAGACAGCAGCAAACTACAGCAGTTAGGCTGGAGTATTGTACTTTTAATTCACTTAAGTGATTTCCAGAAAAATTCTTCAAACCCTTAGGAGTTTAATACCACACAGAGACTCTGCCGTCCTTGAGAGTCTATCCCAGGCACCTCCCATAGTCTCTGGCCCTCCCTTGACGACAGGCATATGTTGCTTATTTTCTCTATCTCTTTAAAACTTGTTAGTCTTTGTACAAAGGGTGCAGAATCTGCATACTCTGCCCTTCTGAAACCTCTACCTTCCCTTTACTCCAGTTGGAAGTCTTCATGAGTAAACAAGTTAGCTTTTTAACAGCCTGAAGGCAGGGATATGCTTCTAATCAATACATCTTTCTGAGAATTCAAGACAGATTTCGCTTTGCAGCACAGAAATCTTTGTGACTTTATGTTCAGTCATTCTCGTGGCCTCAGAATGTGCATATTCAGACGCTGAGCGTCTTGTGATGTGGACTGGCCCACTGCTTTTCAGTTCAGTGCAACCCCTGGGAATGAGAGGAGTTTAATCTCTACCTAACTGCACTCTGTCAAAACAGAGAGAGACCTGTCTGTCCTGTTCCCAAATTCCAGGCAGTAGACATCAGGGTTACAGCAAAGGGCTTTTATCTGTTTGGTAGAAAGGATCTATTTATCCTTTGCAAGCTACAAGGGTCTTAAGAATGCCTTGGTGTAAAATGACATTCAGTAGTACATCCTGACTCTTTTAGAAAAATTAATTTGTGTCTTTCTGATAGTATTATTTTCTTGATTGAAAGAAAGCATTGTAAATGGTTGAAAATGTTTTTTATTATGGTTAAGAAAAATTAAGTGCTTTGTTTAAAGGGAGGAAATTTTCACCTGACACAGTGTAAAATGCACAGTGGTCAGATCCGGTTCTTGGAGACCAGTGCATATGGCATTGTACACTCATTTTTATAGGTTTCTATTACAATAGCTTTAAAGAAATTATTCTTAAATAACTAGTTTGAAAATATATTGCATTTTAAAATTATGTGTGTGTGTCCTCACTCATTAACCACTGAGGTCATATGGAGGTCAGGCACAACTTGAGGGAGTCAGTTTCTCTATCCATGTGGATACTGGGGATAAAATTTAGGTATTCAGGTTTGGTAACAAAGGCCTTTACCCACTAAACCATCTCACAGATCCTAGGTTGTTTTTGTTGCTGTTATTTTAATTCTTAAATAATTACTTAAAAATAATTTATTTTACATTATAATTACATCATTTTCTTCATCCCTTTCCTTTCCTTTCTCTCAAACCACCCCATATATATATATATATATGTATATATATACATATATATATATATATAAAATCTTGCTCTCTTTTAAGTGTATGGCTTCTTTTTTATTGATTGTTGTTACATATATGTACATATCCCTGAATACCTAAGTACAACCTATTCAGTCTGTATGTTACTTATATGTGTGTTTTCAGGGATAATCATTTGGTACTGGATAACCAGTTGGTGTGTTCTTCCCTGAGGAAGACCATTTCTCCTGCTGTAAGCATTCCTCAGTTGCCTGTAGTCCCTTAAAAAAATTTCTTAAGTTGTTAATTTTTCTCATCTGGATTCTTTGTGTAGATATTCCGCTGTCTATTGTACCATAGAAACTATTCTAGAAACAAGGATAATCGCTATCTTACATGGATAGAAATTGCTTAGTTGTGGAAAGAAAATAAAAAGAAGCCCTCACTGGTAGGAGCTAGAGATGTGTGTGAAAGATTCTATCTTTTCTGACTGTGGAAAAAGTGTGGCCGATTGTGTGTTTTTGACTTTGCTTCTCCTGGTTTGCAACTTCCCAGGTTCATGGACACTGCATGTGCAGGCACAACACCAAAGGCTTGAACTGTGAGCTGTGCATGGATTTCTACCATGATTTGCCATGGAGACCTGCTGAAGGTCGAAACAGCAATGCCTGCAAAAGTAAGTGTCAGTGGGATCTGCTTTCTGGGGAGCTACTTCCACAATGAATGTGTTTGCAGAGGGTGGGAAGATAGGGCCATTCTCCTGACTGTGAGTGTTCCAGAGCAATAATATGTATACATTGAGTTAAATTAACAATAATTAGTATGTCTGGCATTGACTTGGGAAAACAGCAGTGGTGTCCATGACATTGCATCTGCTTTTAAGACAAGAGGACAAATAAAGGAAAATATAGTATAATTCTGGTGTGGGTTTGAGGTGTCCCCCAAAGGATCATGTGTTGAATGCTTGATCCCCAGTTGGTGGCACTGTTGAGAAGTAATTTGGTTCCCAGGCCACTAACTTGATCAGTGAATTAGTCCATTGATGCATTCCTTGCTGAACCTAGGTTTACTAGGTTAGGTCCAGGAGAAGGAGGTAGATCTCAGAGGTATACCTCTGATGTTGTTTCTTGTCTGGTTTGTTCTGCTTCCTGACTATCTTGAAGGAAGCAGCTCTGCTATTCCATGCCTTTCTGCCTTATTGCAAAGCCAGCAACACCAGAATCAGCCAGTTGTAGAGTATAAACTCCAAAACTATGAGCCAGTGTAAAGCCTTCCTCCTTTAAGTTGTTTTCACAGTGAGGAAAGAAGTTTGCCTATGTGCAAAATTACAGGCTGCACCACATGTCTGCCACTGTCATCCCCCACACCTCCTGCCATATTCTTCAAATATGAAACCCAAAAAGATTTCCTAGTAATGCATTGTCCAGCATGTCCTTCAGAATAGTAGAAAGACCTGCAATCAATTCTACCTAGGGTGGTGCCAAAGGTACCTTCAGTGGAACAGCACCCTTCTCCTTTATTGGTCTCACTGAGAAAACAGCCAAGTAAATCGACTAGGCTGATCATAAACTCAGAGATCCTCCTGCCTTTGCCACCGCAGTGCTAGGATTAAAGGTGTGTGTCACCATGACCTGGTCTAGCAATCTTAAAGTTGCTAACCTGATTTGTGGTTTCCACCAGGATCAACAAGGGCTATATCCTTTTTCATGACCAGAGCCTTCTCACTAATTGCTGTTTTACTCAAACTCAGTCCCCACTTTGTTAAATGATCTTCCTTCCTGTTACCTCCATCTTCCATTGGTAAACAGGTTTAAAAGTTTTGTTCTTGACATTGGTCTTGTCATACAGAATGCAACTGTAACGAACATTCCAGCTCCTGTCACTTTGACATGGCGGTTTTCCTGGCCACTGGGAATGTCAGCGGGGGAGTGTGTGATGACTGTCAGCACAACACCATGGGACGCCAATGTGAACAGTGCAAACCATTCTACTACCAGCACCCCGAGAGGGACATCCGAGACCCCAGTCTCTGTGAACGTATGTTGGGAAATGTCATTTATAGGGCCTGTTTTGTTTATTTGTTTGTTTTAATCATTTTTCATGCAGAATAGTTTGTTGTCAATATCCTCCTCTTGGAGCTCAGCTCTGATCAGTGTAGCCAGCATTGCTAATCAATTGCTGTCTAGGATGCCGAGAGAAGCATTTACTTGCTAGTCAAACCTTCTTAAGTTCTCTTTGGCTGGATTTGGAGGGTGGAAGAAAATATATGTCCTTACAAAAACACGTGGCCTAATTCCTTATGCCTTTAACTTGGAGTTGTTGTTCTCAGCGTGTACCTGTGACCCAGCTGGTTCTGAAAATGGAGGGATCTGTGACAGTTACACTGATTTTTCTGTGGGTCTCATTGCTGGTCAGTGTCGGTGCAAATTGCATGTGGAAGGAGAGCGTTGTGACATTTGTAAAGAAGGCTTCTATGATTTGAGCACTGAAGACCCATTTGGTTGTAAATGTAAGTCTATTTGGGGCATTCTCCAGGGATATAGTTCCATTTTACATTGAAATTGTAAAACTAAACCATAGCTTTGGACTCACTGTTTGTGTTTCTTTGCTTCATTTTGTCTTTAATAAAGCATGTGCTTGCAATCCTCTGGGGACGATTCCTGGTGGGAATCCTTGTGATTCTGAGACTGGGTACTGCTACTGTAAGCGACTGGTGACAGGACAGCGCTGTGACCAATGTCTGGTAAGCAAACCTTAATCTCTCGGGATAAGAAGCTAGTGAATATGACATGTTTGTTTTGTTTTTGAGGAAGAGTCTCAATATATACTCAAGGCTGGCTTTGAACCCACAGTCCTCTCAACCCTGCCACCCATGTCCTTGTCTGGTATGTGTGTACCACCATACCTGGAAAATAAGGAATGTGTCTCCTGTTATGAATTTTACCATCATCCTTACAAGTTAATGCTAAGAGACCAATGAGAAATGTCAAAATGAGGAGTCAGATGAGTTATTTAACAAACCACATTAAATAACATTTATGAAGACAAATGAACAGTTTTTAAAAGTGGCAATGCTAACTGCTAGTGAGGACATGATGAGCTAAGACTTGTTAGTTGCTGACAGAAATGCAGGTTGACTCATATTGTAAAAAGTGTTTCAGAGAAGTATCTCAGGAGCTCGTAAAAATATACATTTTCCTAACCTAGTAACCTTACTTCTGAGGCTCCCAATAAGATCCTCAGATTATTTGACAAAGGTGTATCCCTCTCAAGATTCATTCTGTCCTTATTAATTATGGCAGAAGACTTGGAATCAACAGTGGGAAAGTAGTTACATGAACTTGGGGATTTCCACACAAAGTGGTATCAGTTCCTGTGGAAAATAACATTAATGCAAGGAAATGTTTGTGTTGTTAAACCAACAAACAAACCAGAATAAGACAGAAACCTCATGTAGGAAAAAATTTCATCAAGACTGAAAAAATCTGGAGGAAGTACACTAAGTTCAGTGGAATAGTATTTTGGGGGGAAGTGGTGCTGGGCATTGAACCCTCTACTTTGCACATGTTGGGCTTTAACAATGAACCTCAGCTCTAGCCCTGAGTAGAAGATTATGAGGGTAATTAACATAGATTATCTTATAGCTTCTGTGGCATTTTAATGCTGTTTTTATTTAGTTTTGCTTAGAGGATCCACCTGCCCCATACAAACATGTATTTGCAACCCGTAAGTGTGTGTGCTTGTGTACAATCCTGAGATGCTTAATAAATGTCCTGAAGTCTGATTTAAATTAGTAAATCTGAGCCGATGAACCTCTGCTTGCTTTTGAGATACAGGGGATCTCTGTTGTAAGGAGGCCGCTTGTTCATTTCCTGGCTGCCCAGACTCCTGAAATAACTACACAGAAACTCTATTAATTAAATCACTGCTTGACCAATTACTTAACCATATTGCTAGCTAGCTCTTACATCTAGAATTAACCCATCTCCATTATTTTCTATTTTACCATGAGGTCCATGGCCTACCTGCAAGGTTTCAGTGTGTCTGTCTCTGGCAGCAGCTCCATGGCTTCTTCTTGGCCCTGCCCTTCTTTCTCCCAGCATTCAGTTTAGTTTTCCCCACCTAGCTCTGTTCTACCCTATCAGACCAAGCCAGTTTCTTTATTAACCAATGGTATTCACAGCATACAGAGGGGAATCCCACATCAGATCTCTGTATAAAGAGACCTGGCATTTGCCTTTCTATTTATTAGAGAAGAATCTCTCCTTGTTTGCTGCTTTGTCCATGAACACAAATCCTAAAGCCTTTCCTTGTGGGACTTGTGACAGACTGAACTGAAGGAAATGTAAAGACATGCCGAATACTTTCCATAACTGTTCTTACTGCCAGAGCCATTTGAATGAAGAAAACTGATCTCTGTACTGCTTTCTCAGAGCAGGACAGCACTTTCCCTCAAATAACTCAAAGATGTGTGTGTGTGTGTGTGTGTGTGTGTGTGTTTAACTAAGAATATTTCTACCCTCTGTCTGTTTTCATGGTTGAAAGAAATGCTTGGAATAACCAAAACATTCTGGAGCTTGTTCTTTGCTGAGTCTCTTATACAGTCAAAGGAACCCATCTTTACATGTTTGATCTTTTGTTCTGTAGCCACAACACTGGGGCTTAAGTAATGATTTGGATGGATGTCGACCTTGTGACTGTGACCTTGGAGGAGCATTAAACAATAGGTAAGTGGAATCTCATTTGTATTCTGACCCAGGTGCCAAGGAAACTCAGGACTTCTGGAAATCTGAGGTTTTGTTGCCTCTTAAGAAAGTTTGTAAAGTATGTTCATCCTTGGTTTGAGTACCTGCTAATCATTTGTACTGTAGTCTCAGTGAGTTCAAGGGTTGTTATCATGCCAGGAGTTATTGTGTTTGCCTAGAGGTGGCTTTCAGTGTTTGCAGAGGAGCCTAGTTTGATTCACCCATGTCACTAAAAATGCATGGAATTCAAGCTCCAGGCTCTAATACTCTTATTCTGGCCTCCATAGACAACTGAACTCATACACACACACACACACACACACA
>LOEQ01003233.1:386181-402594 GCA_001685075.1 Bramus lutescens | reverse complement strand
AGAGAGAGAGAGAGAGAGAGAGAGAGAGAGAGAGAGTTAGTATACATGTACATAATTAAACACTTTTAAAAAGGATAATTTTTTGAATCTAGGAAATTTATGTCTTGATTTTTTAAATAATGCTGTTATTCAGTTTTGTACTTTTATTTCTCCATACCTTTTAAATTATGGAAGCTGTGCATGCCCATAGTTTATAAAGAAAACAAAAGAGTTCAAACAGTTCAAAGAACTATAAACTGAAATGCAAAGGCATTTTTTTTTCCTGTTTTCTCTTAAGTTTCTCTTAGGTAATGCTAGATGTATCATTATTAGCAACTTCTTGTTGCTCCCTAAAAAGTTAATAACAGGCAGTTATGAGTTCAATATGCCTGTTGAAAGTCGGTGTTATTTTCTTCTTTGTTTTAAAATGATGTTAGGTTTTATCTACTTAGCTTTTTTTTCTCTTTTCTTTCTGTGTATATATTGTATGCATATATGTGGGAGGCAGCCTGTGGTTTGACATTGGGAGTTTCCTTTGAGTGCTCACCATCATCATTCTTTTGAGGCAGGGTCTCTCAGTTAAGCCCAAAGCTCACCTATATGGCTAGTCCCCTTAGCCAGCTTGCACTTCAATCCCCAGTCGCCAACATATAGGCTAGGATTCCAGGTGGATTGCCAAGCACTTACACGGGTTCTGATCCTCTTGCATACTGAGCCCTCTCCCCAGACCCCTATTTATATTTTAATAGACAACATCAAAGAGAAAAACCAGTCCATAATTTCCTACTTACCTTTATTTTCACTTATCTGTATCCACGAGTGTGCACACACCACAGCACACATGTGGAGGTCAGAAAACAATGTAAGAGAATTGGTTCTCTCATTCTGGTGTGTTGGTCAAGTCATCAGGCTTAATAGCAAGTACCTTAACCCACTGAATCATCTAGCCAGCCCTAAATGTGTTATCCTGAAATTTCCAAATTTTCCACCTGTAGAACTTTGTCTTACACTCATCCACATCTTTATTTTTTAATAACTTTTGTATCTAACAGGTGAAAATGCATGATCAGTTTGTTTATTTTTATCTCCCTTTTTTAAATGTGTTGTGGTGAAGCTTTTTGAAGACATGTCTTGATAAATGCTTACATCTCTGTAGATCAGGTTTCAGTGATGAAACTGCTAAGCCAGAGACCATACATTTTTTCATTTTCAGAGAATGCCATATTGTTTGAGGCGGATTAAACCAGCTGGTTTCCTTTCTGTCTGTCACAGAAGTGCTGGCTCCCCTGGCCTCAGCCTCAGCTGGTAGCAGCAATTTCTTTTTCACTGATTTTTGTTGGCTTTTTGTTTTGTTATGTTATGTTATGTTTTGTTTTTTTTCAGAGACAGGTTTTCTTTGTGTAGCCTAGACTGTCCTAGAAAACTTGCTTTGTAGACTTGGCTGACCTCAAATTCACAGAAGTCTACCTGTCTCCGTCTCCCGAGTGCTGGGGTTAAATGCATGTGCCACCACTGCCTGGCTCTTTTTCACTAACTTAACAGATAGAAAATAGATTCTCATTTGGGTAGGAGAATCTTTTCATTTCTTTTCTTTGTAACTTTTAATCTATTCATAAAGTTCACTTATCATTTTAAGTTACTGAAATATGCTAGTTTCCTTTGAATTGATACAATGTGTGAATCTCTACAGAAATATAGAATATGTTCAGCCAGTTCTTTTTATGGGAGTTTAGTTAACCACAGTTGAGGACGAAAATAACTTTGGTCTCTATCCCTGGACCAAACTCAGAACATCTGGCAGGGAGAGTGTAAGTGACTGCAGGGACAGATGTTTCCTTGTCTCAGTCTTCCCTCAGAGAACATGCTGAATTCATTGAGCAAGCTTCGTGTGCTCAAAACTTGACTCTCTGACAACTTTATTTCCCAACTGCACAATCTGCTGGCAAGGTCTGAGAATGTGTTCTCTTTGGCCTTTTATTTGGGTTTGTTCTGTTCCAGAGTATACTGGGATACAATACAGCCTGTGGCCTCTCCCTCCAGAAGAACTCTGTTCTTAGAAACTCCTGAGGGGAGGCAGCTGGGATTCTCCCATAGATGCAGGGAGACTCCGGTCTGCCATGTACCCACTCCTGATTCCTCCATTCATAGCTGTCACCAGCCCCCACCCGCCCAGTCCTTCCTGAGCAGATTAAAAGTGACCATCATAATTCAAGAATGTCTGGGGTTCCTTTACCCTACAAGGTCTCTATTCATTTCTTTTTCTCCATTGCACACAGTCTTGGTCTCCATCCTAACCTGTCTTCTAATTCCTCCTGCAAAAACTTCAAACACCAGAATATGTTCATCTAAAGAGTCTATGAAACAAAAAGTTTTAGTGAGAATTTTAAAAAAGGTAGTCCTCTGTTGGGAGCTATGAACCTCCCAGATCCTGAATTTCTGGTAAACAACTTGTAATGCTTGCAGCTGCTCTGAGCACGAGACCCTCAGGAATTCCTGATGGCAGGGGAGTGGTTTCTGGTGGGTTTGGCTGGGCCATGGCTATCAGTTAAGGATCTCTATATAAGCGACTCTGGTACACAATAAGGGGGGCATTCCTGTTTCAAGGATTCTAGCATCAAGGATGACCTGTGTCTCTGTCTGTCTTTGTGTATTTCAATCTCCAGCCCCTTGCCCTGTGCATGAACTGTATGGTAGCACATAGAGCACAGACAGGCATGGTGCATTGCATTCCTCCAATCTAGCATGACTGATGAGACCCCGTTTTGGTGGGGGAAAGGAACCCTTTATAGATACCTGACAGCTTGGAAGCCCTACAGAGTCCTGTAGTGGTTAGTGTTTCCTCCAAGAGATGTTTCTGAAAGATTTTCTTAGGCTTGTCCCTTAACCTACTGTTTCAACTAGGACACTTGCCCATGCAAGGCACCCTGGGAGCACTTGCTGAATGGTTGACCTGTGGCACAGGAGTATATTTTAAACTTTATGATATTTCTTTACTTCTCTTTTAAAAACTGTTTTTACACTTTATGTGTGGGGGAGGGTGTAACAGTACAGTCCTCAGTAAGTTGATTCTCTCCCTCTACCATTGATTTCTGGGTTATCCCAAGCTTGGCACCAGGCACTCCTACCCATTGACCCATCTCACCAGCCCTTTTCTGTGGACACATATTAATAATGCTAGATAAATGTTGAATGAGTAAGAGAACTTGATAAACGAAAGGTTTCAAGGTGTAGTAACTGCATACACACTTCTTAGGTGAAGCGGTTTCTAAATACGATATCAAACACCTTTAGGTTACTTTTAGCGAGGGACAAAATCTAGTACAAAAGTATTTAAAGTGAAAAACACTTCAAAACATTTTGTAGAACTAGCCAAATGGAATTTGAGTTGTACAGTAAAGGCTTTGTCCACCACTTCTAGTATGTTTTAAGTATTTAGAGAACTCAGACCTAATTGTTTTAAGTAATAGAACTAAACCCAAGATAATGAATTTTTGTCCAGATTGCTTTCTTTAATGAATAAGAATTAATGGCAGTGGCTGGTGGATAAACAGTACTTTAAATCAACATCTTTGCAGCATCCTTTCAAATGTTCTCAGTTAAATGTCGGCCCTTGGGCCAGCCCTGGGCATTTAACCTGTAGCCCACCATGTCTTGGTAAGAGCTTTGAGCTCAGTTTTCCCTCTTAGAAGTACATCAGAAGGTGCATACTACTTTCTCGGAAATTTCGAACACTCTTTAAGATGTGAGGTCTCAAGAATGTGTTCTCTTTGACCTCTTTATTTGGATTTGTTCTGTTCCAGAATATACTGGAATGCAATACAGCCTGTGGCCTCTTCCTCTAAAGAACTCTGTTCTTAGAAACTCCTGAGAGGAGTAGCTGGGATGCTCCCATAGATGCGGGGAGGCTCTGGCCTGCCACATATGCATTCCTGATTCCTCCTTTCACACTGTCACCCCACACACACACACCCCCAGTCCTTCCTGAGCAGATAAAAGTGAGGGTTTTTTTTTTTTAAAGAGAAGGTGCTACTTTCTCTGAAGTTCCCAACATTCTCCTGATGTTTCTTTAGCATTTGTTTACTTTTTGTATTTCCTCTAGTACCAGACTGAGGCTTGCAGATGCTCCATCTGCAAGGGTCTGAAATTTACCAACTGTGAACCCAGAACACAGGTTACTAGACACTTTCATCAGCTCTCTGAATAATTGTGATTTATCTAGCTTTTTGTTAGTTGCTACAAGGAATGGACATTAAGGGGTTCTAGAACATCATTCCTTCTTGTTTGGTAGTTGGGGTGGTGGTGATACTACCCAGAAAGAATGGGTGGTACTGGCCTTCAAGGTAAAGTAGTTCTTACTCGGAATCAATTATGAATGAGATGACAGTGTTGAGTACAATAGCTGGCCCTGATGAATGGTACTTTTTATACTTTAGAAATTTTCATTGTTAATAGAGAAAAGCTGAACTTACACTTTTCCTGCTCATTCATGTGTAGCTAAAAGTAATTATATTCCATTAGAACTTTTAATTGTTTGTACTTGTGAGAAATCTGTGCTAAATAATCTTAACCTTGACCTGTTGGGAAACCTAGAGCCTGTATTGACTTTTGATTGCTGCCAGACAAATTACCACACTTTAGTGGCTGAAAACAATATAAACTTAATATCTTGCAGTTTGGTAGGGCAGCTGTCTCTGTCTCTCTGGATTACAGACAGATGTTGGTGCAGGGTCCTTTGCTTTCAATGGACAATAGGGGAAAGAGAATGTTCTGTTTATTCAAGTGTCAGGTAGTTTCCTTGAAGCTGTAGGGTGATCCTGTTTTCTAAAGGCTGTTACCTAAAGGCTGCTAGATGCATCCATATTCCTTGATTTCACAACCCACTTCCTCTTTCCTCAAAGCCATGGTAAGTCTTTGTGATACCATAGCTCTCTAACCCACTTCTCTGCTTACCTCTCCCACTTTTGAGAGCTCCTGGGATTGGATTGAGTCCACCTAGATAATCCATGATCATCTCACCCATTCTGGGGTTCCCACCCTTCAGCCCTTCATCACATCTGCAAAATGTGTGATCATGAACCAGCGGGTCCCAGAGAGGATGAATGTGTCTTTTGATGCCAAGCCTCTGCTGCTCAGAGCCTTTATTTTGTTTTGTGTTATCTTTCTGATACAGATTAAATAAACTCTGTATTCAGGTTACAGGAGAATTTGTGGTGAGAGTGTGAAAAATTGTGTAGTATTCTGACATGTGATTTTTGTTTGTTTGCTTGTTTGAATTTAGACCAGGAAAGAATAGTAACATGCCGTCTTTTGTTGGGGAGGAGCTTGGATTTGGGAATGAGTTTCAAAAGGAGAGTAAAGTTGAATGGCTTCATAATTGTTGGGGGAAGACCTTCTAGCTGGGAGGAAAGAGAGGGTAAAGGTTAAGAAGGGGACGGGCAGGTCAGGTTCTTCCACTTCTTTGCTTTCCTCATTCCCGTCCTTTTTCTGCACATCAAAATCATCCTCCCAAAGTATCAGGGCCACATCTTCTAGGACGTCTCCCTGAATTATCTCCATCTGGTAAATTACAGCTTCCTATGTACACTCAGAGTGCTACTGGCTACATTTTGTCTTGGTTAATTGCTTTACTGCTTATCTTCCCAGTAAGATTCCAAGTTGTTTAAGAGAGAGACATTCCCCCTCCATCCCATATTATTTATCCACAAATAATTAAGGGTTGCTTCAAAAGCAAGTTGGACTAACATATGAGGGCACTGATGCCAGCATGCAGTGTCCAGGGACAGTATTTGTTTGCTAGATATTTGCTGAAGAGTACAAAGAGTGTGGCTCGTCTGACAGCACAGGGCTCCATTAGGAAGACAAATGCTATTTTCAGAGGATGAGCTGTGGAGCTGCAGGAAGCCAGACAGAGGCATCATCACCTGACATGACAAGGTCTATGGAATTGGAAGCAGGGCTCTAGGAAGGTGGATTGGGTGGTGACGGCTTAGGAAACTGCATGAAATGCTGGCATCATGGCCTAAGATAAGGACAGTGGCAGGAGAAGAAGGCTGCTAAGTGGAAAAACATGCTGGAAAAAGACTTAAGTGTTCATGTTGAGGAAGGAAGAATAAAGTTTTATCTCACACCATGAGAAAGGATTTAAAATCTGAGCATTTAAGAAGAGAAAATGAGAAGGGGGTGTGAATGATGCTGAGTATTTCAAGAGTGCAGCTGGGAGTGCCTCATCCATGGCTGGAATAATGGAAATGACCGTAGTGCTTGGGGCGTTTAGAGCTTGTAAGGGTGAAAAACATCTGTGGGGAACTGGTACAGGCACGGGACGTTTACGAAACATTAGTGTGGAATTGAAGCTCTACTTAACAGTGGCAGTGATTCCAGTCTGTCACTAACTTGTGGTCACAGGGCTGGAAGAAGCAAGGTCCTTCTAGATCCTTCCATGTGATCATCTCTTCCTGGGATTATTGCTCATTTAGAATTGTGCCACCTAGGAAAGACAGGCTCAAGGTTCTGCCAGTATCTCCCTCTTTAGAGATTGTTTCTAATGATAGTGGAGAGCTAGTTACCTTCGGTGATTTATTTGGCTCCCAGTAAGCATCTGCTGTAGCAGAAGTGGGTCCATGTGATACAATGTCTGATGGCTGAATTTCTGAAAATGACAGTTGTTGGTGGCCTAGGCCAAGAGTGCTGGGTCCTAATTAGAACAGGCTTTCTCTTCCTGGAACTGGTTCTGTAGCTTTAAGAACTCCTATTTCTTTGGGATAATGTCTTGCTCTTCTAGCAAGGATATCACTTGACAAACAAGCCTTGGCCTGTTCCATCTTCTGGAGTTGCAGCTTGCCTGAAGCTTGATTTCCCCTAAACTTCAGGTGCAGGGCTTAAGTGCCATTGTAAATCACATCTTGACTTTTAGTGGAGTGAAAATGGATGCCTGAAGCCAGGTGTGGTGATTCAGTCTGAAATCCCAGCAGTCAAGCTGAGTTAGGAAAATGGCAAATTCTAGGATAACATGAGCCATTTACAGAGACAGCCATCTTAAGAAAAATAAAGTCAACAAAGAATACATGTATTTGGGTTTTACCAGACTCATGAAATGATAGCATGGGAAGAAACAAAAAAATAATCAGAGTAAAAGATAAATACATTATAGTTTATACAGTTGCATTTATTACCTAAAATAATATATAATAAGAATTTATCTATATTAAATCTTTTTTCTAACTTTCATTCATTCTTTTTCTATCCATTGTTTGCTGAATGTATTCTCTGAGGAGAGCACTAGGCCTGGGTGGATGTGAGCAGTTGAGGTGTGAAGACCCAGCTGGTGGATAGAGATCTGCTAATGATTATGATAAAGGAAAAAAGCAAAGGTTTTATGTGCAAGTAAGGAAGAATCACATTCTTAAAAAGCATCCATTGGCAGTGGTAGAAGGAGGAAACTAAATAAGCCTTAGAAGTTGGTCTAGGCTCTGAGAAGCAGATGTGAAGGCTCGGGGCCTCCACTTTAAGGAAGTCACAAAGCGTTGTAAACACTATGTGTACAGAAGCAAGGCAGTGACATGAAGAAGGAAGTCTGAACTATAGAACAGGGGCCGGTGGTGGGGAACTGCCATAGCACGGAAGATAGATCATCCTAGGCTAAAGGAATCACAGTCACTAGTGCATCTGAGAAGTTGCAAGCAGTGCGGTATGATTGGGGAGAACTGGGGAGACATTAGGCAGACAAGGGCCGCACTAGAAGGCATAGTATGCCTGTCCATTGTGCCAGGAAGTCACATAGTGGATGCCTTCTAGAAAGGTCCTGAGGGGCAGCTGTGTGGAGGAATTGTGTTAGGTTCTATATTTGACAAGGATTCTGTCTTAATTGGGGTTTCAATCGCCGTGAAGAGACACCATGACCACAGCGGCTTTTACAAAGAAAACATTTAATTAAAGTGACTTGCTTACAGCTCAGAGGTTCAGTCCATTATCGTCATGGCAGGACATGGCAATGTAAAGGCAGGCATGGTGAGGGAGAGATAGTTAATACTTGTTGATATGGAGGCAACAGGAAGTAGACTATCTCACTGGGCATGACTTGAGCATATATGACACCTCAAAGCCTGCCTGCACTATGGCACACTTCCTCAAACAAGACCACACCTACTCCAAGGCTACACCTCCTATTAGTGCCATTTCCTTTGGGGGCTGTTTTATTTCAAACCACCACAGATACCAATTAGAAAACTGTCATATTTGCTGACTGAGAGAACAGCATGGCCACTGGGAGGGGAAGGGCACAGTAGTTGGCTCTCCATGACTCTGTGTGGGGTGGGATGCCATCAGCCCAGTGGAGAACACAGGAGGGAGGTAGTGATGCCTCTTTGGATGTGTTGTTCCAAGGAAACTTGGAGAGCTGAGTTAAAGATGTCCTTCAGGGAGTTGGTTATTTGGGTCTGATGTCAAAAAAGAGTTGTAATAAGAAGAAAAGCAAAAGAGGGCTGGAGAGATGGCTCAATGGTTAAGAATACTGGCTGCCTTTCTAGAGAAACTGGGTTCAAGTCCCAGCACCCACATGGTGGTTCACAGCTAGTATAACTGCAGTCCCAGGGAATCCAATGCTCTCTGCTGGTCTCCTCCAGCATCATGCATGCATGTGGTCACATGTATACACAGATAGGCAAAACAGCCATACACATAAAATAAAGTGAAGGGGGGAAGAAAAGCAAACAGTGTAAGTAAGATTCCAAAGCAAGAAAATTTGTGATGTTTATAGGAAGTCTCAGTGTGGTATAGAAGGAGCATAGGAAACAGAGGAAACCGAAAAGACCAGGCTGAGAATTACTCAGGGTCATGTGTTTAGACTAAGTTTGGAATTCATTTACAGGTATTGTTTTTTCTCTTATACTTCATTTTTTGAATGAAATAAAAATAGATTGCCCCATGATAAATTTCTGTCTGTGTCTCCAGTGAGCTCTGATGAGCTGTGCTTCCTCCTCAGCTGTTCAGAGGACTCCGGCCAGTGTTCCTGCCTGCCTCATATGATTGGGAGGCAGTGCAATGAGGTGGAATCTGGCTACTATTTCACCACCCTGGACCACTACATCTACGAAGCTGAGGAAGCCAATCTGGGGCCTGTAAGTAGGGGAGTTTCTGGAAGCGTGGGAGAGCAGCATTGTTACCGGCTACACAAGCTTTATAATGATGCCACTTAAGGAGTATTTTTGTAGATCTTGTCAGCACAAAATAAGGGTGGGGACATGCTGTCATATTTAAAGGTAAGTCAATATGGAATTCACAAGTAGACTTTGGAGAGTTCTATAATAAGGCTTTTGGTTGGTGTGTCTACAGGTATAAGTATTTTACACTATTCTCTCATTTGTGCTTCAAAATTATTGTAGATCTGACATCATGAAGACTCAGACATATTTCACTTACCACCCCAAACCTTTCTGTTGTAAAATGTATGTCTGGCACTTAAGCATAACTGTTTGGCACAGATGGAACCAGGGTATTTTTCCTTGTAATAAGGAGGCCACTTGTTTCCCAGCTGCCCAGCAGCTTAGACCCGAAAATAATCACACAGAAATTATATTATTTAAAACACTACTTGGCCCATTAGCTCTAGCTTCTTATTTTCTAACTCTTACATCTTAGTTCAACCCATTTCCATTAATCTATGCATCACCATGAAGTCATGGCCTACCAGCAGAGTTGCAGCATGTCTGTCCCCGGAGGTGGCTCCATGGCTTCTCCCTGACTCTGCCTCCTTTCTCCCAGGATTCTGTTTAGTTTTCCCCGCCTAGCTCTGTTCCCCTATAGCTCTGCTATAGTCCCAAAGCAGTTCCTTTATTAACCAATGATATTCACAGCATACAGAGGGGAATCCTACATCGTTTCCCCACATGACTTGCTGCCTAGAGCATTCTCATAGCGTGGCTTCTGATGTCAAATAAGAAAGAAACAAGCTGCCAGAACTCTTAAAGTTCTAGACTGCCATCCCCTAATACTCTGTCAATCACAATTCCCTGGGCCAGCATAGTTTACAGTGAGTGGAACACTGGCCATGGCTCTTGGCAAGCAGAACTCCTCACAGACACTAAGAAGGACTCAGTATGGCCATTTTTGGAGATGACCAGGCACAGGTTCTATGTAACAACTGTGAGCAGTCCACCAGGGTGGGATCATCATTGGGATCATATACTCTCCAGTAAGTCACACTCCTGTTTGTGTACTTGTCAAGAGAGCAGTGGAGGAGGAGAGAGAATGAGCTGCCCTAGATACTGAGCTGGCCATGCAGAGACTTGTGGAGTTACCTCAGCCCTCCTAGAGAGGCTCAGAAGCCACCATGTTCTTTCCTTTGCTTATCCACTGATTATGTCGAGTGTGGTATATCCCAAACTTTTGACTTCCATCTCCCTTGTCCCAAGACGACTCCAACCATAAACGTAAAAGCATCTAATTACCTGTTTATGTGAGGGGGGAAAAACAAACACACACAAATCTAAAAACAACTTACTATCTTCAGGGCATTTGTAGCTAGGAGACAGACAATAGTCAGTTTTGAATTACTAGACATCTTTGGCTATGAGCTGTAGGTGTATTCCATTTCATACAAAGAATAACTAGTGTCATTGTGTCCCCAGGGAGTCATTGTGGTGGAACGGCAGTACATTCAGGACAGGATTCCTTCCTGGACAGGACCTGGCTTTGTCCAAGTGCCTGAGGGGGCTTATCTGGAGTTTTTCATTGACAATATACCATATTCCATGGAGTATGATATCCTAATTCGCTATGAGCCACAGGTAAAGAAAAAAAAAAGCCATCAATATATATTGTGTGGGGGATAGAGGGGGCTGTTACTAGAAAAAACTTAAACTTATAGGTACTAGAATGTTCTGTGAAGATGAGTTTGCATTGACATAAATACTGGCCACTGGTTTTTCTAACCTTCTCTGTGTGCCTTTTTAAATCCAGCTTCTTATTCAGCAATCTTCTGTTAGACCTTTAACCTGGCTAAGTTAAGAAGGTGATGTTGGTTACCAAAAGCTATCCTCCCCCTGAGGCCTGGCTGCCCAATGGCTGGTCCCCCTAGTGTAGTGAAAGGCCAGAGGTGACATTATAACAGAGATAAAGATGGGAGACGTGTATGGGGCACTGAGCCAGGGCTTCTAGAGTATTTCCTAAAGACTCAGCTCCAGGCCTTACAGCATAAGTGTTAATCGTTAAGTGGTATTTTTTTTTTCTTTAAGGATGGGGTCTTGTTTTGTAGGTGAAGCTAACCATGAGCTCAAAGTCCTGCCTCATTCTCTTCAATGCTAGGATTACGATGTGAGCCAACACATGCAGTGCATAAGTAGAGTTTTGATAAAATGATTCAAAGGGAAGAAAGAAGAGATGGAGGAGGGGCTTGTTGAAAATCAATCTTAATGCTAGAAAGGATATGGTCAGAGGTGTGCTTTGGGAAAGTGCCAGGATGAGAAGAGGCTTCTGGACTGTATATTGAGCAGAAAGTTGTCATTACATGAGCTTCTTGAGAGGAGACAGCAAAGGCATGTCGGAAGAAAGCAGGTTTTAGGGCTGGAGCTGGTCAGTAACAGAGGAAGTGTCAGGGATGGGAAAGCAACTGTATGGTTTCTATTGAAACTTAGCCACAGTGGAGAGATGTTCTGAAATGAACTGAGTGCAGTGGGCTAACACAGAAGTTCCTTTCGTTCTTTGTTTCCTGTTCTAGCTGCCGGACCACTGGGAGAAAGCTGTCATTACTGTACAGCGACCTGGAAAGATTCCAACCAGCAGCCGATGTGGTAACACTGTTCCTGATGATGACAACCAGGTGGTGTCTTTGTCACCAGGCTCAAGGTCAGTGTGAGAGAGGTCCTACAGACTGAGTCACCATTTCAGAGTGAGGCACTGGCTGTGGAAAGTCTTCTGTCGGAATGGTCGCCATAAATAAGCTTTTGTTTTACTTCCTGTTATTATTGGAAGCTTAAAAATTGTTTTCTGTTGTTTCTCTCTTGTCTTGGGGCAGATATGTTGTCCTCCCTCGCCCAGTGTGCTTTGAGAAGGGAATGAACTATACAGTGAGGTTGGAGCTGTCCCAGTACACAGCATCTGGCAATGATGTGGAGAACCCCTACACGCTCATTGACTCAGTGAGTGCCAGGTTCCTGTCCATGTAAGATAACCTAATAGAAAGTGCCCAGCTGCTACCACAGTATTGTGTGGAGAGACAGCTCTGGGTAGTAAGGCAGAATGGGCCTTTTTTGCTTCCAGAGTTTATTTGCTTATAGTTGTAGGGTAAACAGTCAGTGCTCACTTCTGGATTGAAGAAAAAAAAACAACTCTGACTAAAACCCACCAGTCCCTGAGCACAAAATCCCACCAATCTCTGGGCTCACTCCAAGCTCAGGGCTTGAAATCTCTACCCTGGAAAACTCCCAGCCAAAACCCTATATAAGCATGACTCATATTCAGTTCCCTGATGCTTCTCACCCAAGCAGATGCGGCCACTTTGTGTCTTTCCCAATAAATCTTTGTGAGGTTTGTTGAGTGGTGTGACCTTGTGGTAGTCCTTGGCTCCTGATTGCCAGGATTCTTTTCCCTTCAGAGCTGTGACACTTCCATCAGAGAAACCTTTCCTTCAGAGCTGTAACAGTTAACATAGCATTCCACCTTTCTGGGAAGGATGTGTTCAAACCATTTCCCCACAGATCTGTAAACTGCTTCAGTAATAGTTGTTTCAAAGCCCACCAACCAGTATAAAGTTTATGTCATTTTCTAATCAGAATATTTATGGTGGGGAAGGTTTCTGCTTTATGTCATGAGTGTTATTAGTTTCTGTTCCAAAAGCAGAAGGCTGTGGGGTTTTAACATGGTTTCTTGCTATGGTTGATAGTGTGGACACCTTCATGAGTTCGTTGTGTTATTCTTCTTCCCCCATAGCTGGTTCTCATGCCCTACTGTAAATCCCTTGACATCTTCACTGTTGGAGGCTCAGGAGATGGGGAGGTCACCAATAGTGCCTGGGAAACCTTCCAGAGATACCGGTGTCTGGAGAACAGCCGGAGTGTAGTAAAAACACCAATGACAGATGTCTGCAGAAACATCATCTTCAGCATTTCTGCCTTGATTCACCAGACAGGCCTCGGTAGGTGTCACTTGAGCAGCGACGGAGTCTGCAGGGTATATTTTGCACTAGGAAGTACAGTGCATACATGCCTGTGCTTCCTTGTGACACAGCATGAAGGAAGCAGAATCTTACTTTAACCTGAGTTTGACTTTATTTAACAAATGTTTTAGCTTAGTTTAGTTTAGCCTGGTGTGATAGTTGAACGCTTTCAATCCCAGTGCTCAAGAGGCAGAGATAGGGAGCTATCTGTGAATTAGGACAGGGCTCTATAGTGGAACCTTCTTTCAAAAAAATAAAATAATAACAAATGCTTCTGTAATTTAGCACCATCAAAGATGAAATCTGCATTAAAGAAATTTTCGAAGGGGGTAAAGAGCTAGCTCAGTAGTAAGGGGTACACACTGCTCTTGCAGAAGAATCAAGTTCAGCTTCCAGGGACCCAGTACCTCTGCCTCCATGGGCACCTGTGCTCTTACCTAATAAACATGCACATAATCAAAAATAATAAAAACAAATCCTAAGTATACACAGTATGTGAGGATGTAGCCTGCCTGTAGGCTATGGACATGAAGGACTGAGAATCAGGAAAGCATCACCTAACTAAAAGTTATGTTTTTTCTCTAGGAAAGGTTAGACCAGCTTCCAGTGGTCAGAAGTTTAATATTGTCAGATATTTGAGCTCTTAATGACTTCCTGCCTACAAAACCTGTGTTGATCTGCCAGGGCAGCTGACTTGTTCCCTCCCAGTTAGCACAGGATGAAGTTTTTAAACTGGAATTTTCAGAACTAGAGTAGGAAAGGGGTTGGGGAGTGTTCAAGGGGAGACAGGTGTGACATTCTGCCCCTGTCATCAGCCTAACCATTGCTCTTTTTCCTGCAGCTTGTGAATGTGACCCTCAGGGTTCTCTAAGCTCTGTGTGTGATCCCAACGGAGGTCAGTGTCAGTGCCGGCCTAATGTGGTTGGAAGAACATGCAACAGGTGTGCACCAGGCACCTTTGGCTTCGGCCCCAACGGATGCAAACGTAGGTGTATCACAGACTTTGTAAAGAATTCTGGGACGGTCTTTGGGGATTCCCTGACTTCCAAAGGCAATGCTCTGCTCTGAGCCTGATGACTATGATTACTATGGATCAGGGCTGTTCACATATGAAGGCATATCTGTCTATTTAATGAGTTCTTTGTTTGCCTTGTCTGCAGCTTGTGACTGCAGTCTACAAGGATCTGTGAATGCTTTCTGCGATGCTGTCACGGGCCAGTGCCACTGTTTCCAGGGCATATATGCTCGGCAGTGTGACCGATGTCTCCCTGGGTATTGGGGCTTTCCCAGCTGCCAGCCCTGCCAATGTAACGGTCATGCTGAAGACTGTGACACGGTGACAGGGGAGTGTCTGAGCTGTCAGGACTATACCACTGGCCACAACTGTGAAAGGTATGTGGGCACCACCTCATGAAAGTAAAGATAATACATTGGGCATGGAGACTGGAATACCTATAATCCCATTTCTTGTGGGGCAGAGGCAAGAGGACCAGAGTTTAAGGCCAGCCTGGGCTACATAATGAGGCTTTGTCTCAAAAAAGAAAATGACACCATCTTTGGCTAAGTAAATATTATCTTGGACAAACCACAGAATTAATCTCTTGTAGGCTCCAAATTATTCTTTCATTTTTGATCATCCCAGCATTTTCTAACAGCTCACTCGTCTGTCTAGCACAAGTGTAGCTTACACCTGGTTTGTGCCACGCACTGCTTTGGTGCTAGAGCTGTGGTGATCACAACCACCTGAAGTCTGCTCTTTGAGACTTGCCTGACAAGTCAGCCTTGGATAGAGGAAACTCCCACATTGACACTTTCTGGCTTGGATAAGAGTTGAGAAATATTCTTCTCTAGTTTGGGTCAAGGCAGAAGCCTCATCCAAATGGGACTACTCACTTCATATAGCTTTGTTATTCAAAACATTGTATGCACCCAGTTTCCTGGAGACATTAAATATACAAAGTAAAACTATTCTCCAGTTAGCAAATAAATATTAATTGAATAATTATCATAGATACAAGGCACACTAGGTGCCTTAGTTAGGGTTTTTATTGCTGTGAAGAGACACCGTGACCACAACAAATCATATAAAGGAAACATTTAATTGGGAAGGAAAATGGTTTGTGTGGATGTTGTAAGGTATTGCTGTGGTTTGATTTCTTTTCCTATAGCAAGCACATGACCAAAAGCAATGTGGGATGTAAAGACTTATGTGGCTTATACTTCCAGTTCACAATCCTTCATTAAGAGAAATCAGGGTGAGAACTCAAGGCAAGAGCATGAGACAGAAACCATGGACAGATGCTGCTTACTGGCTTGTTTCTAGACTCACATTCAGACCCATTGTGTAGGTATGGTACCACTCACAGTGGGCTGGGTCTTCAAGCATCTATTACCCATCAATAAAATAACCACAGACATGTCCACAGGCCAACTGGGGACAGTTGAGGGTCCCTTCAATTGAGGGTCCCTCTTCTAGATACTTCAAGTTGGCAACCAAGATCAGCCATTGCAAGTATCAAGGTGTTGATGAAACAAAGTTAAGTGTTAGTGTGGTAGTGGAGAACATGAAGGTCACAGTGGCTACATCTCTGAACTGGTTCTAACCACAAAACTATGCTGTAGAAAGAAAATAAGAGTCACACAAGAATGAAAGGAGGTGGGAGATAGGTTAGCATGAGGAGGAGAAAATAGAGGGTCCAGGAGGTGGCAATCCGTGTGCCAGTTCAAAAGAGGTGTGTGACGGGATGCATTTAAGAGGATGTCCAAAACAAGCCTGGGTGGCCATTTACAACTAGCCTCAGATCTAATTTGAAAGGACTGTTTTCTTGTGGAAAACAGGGAAGAATGTGGGAGAAGAGAAAGACTGAGCATGAGGTTTGCAGAACACTTCATCTCATCATTTGAGACTCTGCTATCTAATGTGAGCAAATTTCTCAATCTGTACCTTATCCCCAGGTAATCAGAGTTTTAATCCTTTTGATCTAAAAAGAAACTGGTCAGATTGTTCCTGCAAGGATGAAGTACATGCTACAAAGCTGTTAGGAACTTCCTCAGCTGCTCTTAGAGGACACTGCTTGTCACTATAGACATTCTCAGCACATAACCAGGGAACATGTTCTTGTACTATTTCTGCATGAAATTAAATATATAGTTAATATTCTGTATATAGCTTTCTTGTATTTCTTCATTTTCCTTCTCATTTAAAAACTATTGCCCCAGGGCTGGAGAGGTGGCTCAGTGGTTAAGAGCACTGCCTGCTTTTCCAAAGGTCCTGAGTTCAATTC
>LOEQ01003233.1:373888-386124 GCA_001685075.1 Bramus lutescens | reverse complement strand
AGAGATCTGGTGCCCTCTTCTGGCCTACAGGCACATATGCAGACAGAATACTGATAATACTGTATACATAATAAATAAATCTAAAAAAAACACTATTGCCCCATTTCAAAACAAAAAGCACGTATAACACACTGAAGTAGAAATCCTTGAAGGTGAACTGCAGGCCCAACTGTGCTTCTAACTGCTTTAAAACTGTGGGAGAATGAATAAGAACTTCTCTGTGTGTAATAGCCAGGTTGAACCCAAAGCTCCTTCAAGTGTTTGTGTTATGGGAAGTAAAAAGCACCCTAGTTAACATTTACTTTGGGGTCAGCAGCCTGGCACAGTAAGGTAATTTCTTGCTCAAAGTTGGGAGGCTAAAGTAAAAATTGAGGCTCTTTATCTAGGTGTATAAGCATTTGCAAGCATTCAACCCTCACAGATCTCCAGTCTTAAAAGTTCTGAATGTGATGGATTTGAAAGCTAGGAACACCCCTCTTTTTTGCCCAGGTTTGGAACCACATAAGAGAGGGACTCAGGGGTCACAGCTGTAGAGCATCCCTATCAGTGTTGTTGGGTGAAAGCTGGATTGCAGGATTGCTTAGCCCCATGACCATGATTATCTTACTAACTGTATCTCCTCTAGCACCCCCATCCTCACCCCATCTTCCATATTCACATACAGGCTAAAAATAATAAGCCATGCAGGCTGACTCCCTAAGGCAAAAAGAATGTAAAGCCAAGTGTCCAGGGCAGGTAGGCAGCCCATGGGACAGTGAGGTCCACATTGGAAACTATTTCTCTGGGTAACAGTTAGTGAAGATCATCACACTCATCCAAGGGTATTATCTTAAATACATTATCTTGCAAGTGTTCTCCATATCAGTTGGCTTCAGCACCACCAGGAACCTTGTTAATAAAAATATTTGGTTCAGGAGCCCAGCAACCTATTTAAACAAAGTCCTTCATGGGATTTTAACTAAAATTTAAGAATGTCTGTTGCTGGTCTGAAAAGTTCCTTGGAATAGGAAGAATGGGGAATCATGTCCTCAAACAGAATACAGTTTCTAAACCTGTTCTTATGACTGGGTCAGGGCTCATTGTCTTCTGCACCCAATGCAGGTGCCTGGCTGGTTACTATGGTGATCCCATCATTGGGTCCGGAGATCACTGCCGCCCTTGCCCTTGTCCAGATGGTCCTGACAGTGGACGCCAGTTTGCCAGGAGCTGTTATCAGGACCCTATTACTTTCCAGCTTGCATGTGTTTGTGATCCTGGTTACATTGGTAAGTCATACGAACACTGTAAGACGCAAAGGCGATGGGAGACGTTGTGTCTGAGTTCATTATTAGTGAGAAAAAGATGAAGAGTGAGGCAGTCAAGTTCACCTTTACAGTCCTTCATTAAAACTTAAAGGATTCAGGAGCATGTGGGGCAGAGTTGATTTGGTGTGCAGGATAATAGAGTTAAAGCAACAGGATTGCCAACATTTGAATACATGACAATTCTTAGGAATACTTTCTCAGTTTTAAGTACGATAAGGATTAATAATTTACTTTTTAGTGTTTTCTTCCCGTAACTTAACCTGTAGTGAGTGTTTGGAAGCCATGCGGTGGCCCTAGGGTAGGCTAAAGAAAAGATCATCTGGAGAAACATCAGAGAGCAGGATTGGTCCTTGATGAGTGAAGCTAGCCGTGTGTGTGCGTGTGTGCGTGTGTGTGTGTGTGTGTGTGTGTTCTTGATAGGCTCATGCACAGTCCAAGAAGTATTTCATGCATGTGATTTTAGGGTTTCTTAAGAAATGGGGCCACCAAGGAGGAACTTATTTTCCTGGCTGTTCACAGGGATCACTGATTATTTCTAGCTAATGCTTGGGTTAGGATTTTTAACACCCAACTACACTTTCATTGTCTCATCTCTGTTCAGCTCCTTGCCTTCTCCACCCTGGTTATGACTAGAAGTTAAGGCTTCCTACCCATCATTCTCTGGCACCTAAGCCTGCTTTAGCAGTGTTGGGGAACACAGAATACTTTTCCTTCACAGCTAGAAGACTGTTCCTTCTCTTTGAGATCATAAACTTGGTAAATTATATAGAAATACTAATGTTTGATTGCTTGGTTGGTCCCCAGGATAAGAATGCCAATGGACTTGTAAGCATGATTTTAGATAGGGAAAACTGGACATTGTGCTTGGTTTTATTTTCCAATAGGCTCCAGATGTGATGAGTGTGCCTCTGGGTTTTTCGGCAATCCCTCAGATTTTGGGGGGTCATGCCAGCCTTGTCAGTGTCACCACAACATTGATACTACCGATCCAGAAGCCTGTGACAAGGAGACAGGAAGGTGCCTCAAGTGCCTGTACCACACAGAAGGGAACCATTGCCAGCTCTGCCAGAACGGATACTATGGTGATGCTCTTCGGCAGGACTGTAGAAGTAAGATGTACATTCATACAGCGTGCCCACTACAGTGATCTCCACCACCACAACAACCCCCTTTTTTTAAAATCAGGATTTTGCTGTTGGGGTACTAATTTCACAGGGAGAAATGCTTGTTCAGTGAGGCAAAATTTCATAATCAACAAATGAAGGATGAAACTGGATTTTTTTTCAATCTGTAAATCTTCATTCTTTGGCAAAACAAATCTCAAGATGTGGCTGTGTGCCAGGGGAAATTGTGACGGTCATCAAGATGAATACCATGCAGTAGAGTGCGTGGTGGTGTGGTCTTTCCATGAACTTTCTGATTGGGTAGGTCTTATAGACCTAAATTACCACTTTGGGTGGGTTACATCTTTCTGAGTAGGCCTCTTGCCTAAAGCCGAGAAAAAAGTAACAGCAGAAAAATCATTCAGACCTTGTTATCTGTCTTGTCAGGAGATCAGCCAGGCTTTCTGGCTACAAAGCACACAGGCATTTGTTTTTATTTATAAATAAGTGGAACATTGGAGACCCGCAGGGCTGGATTCCTTAAAATCTTTTTAGCTTACAGGGCTTGTACCTGCTGCTTCTGACATATGCTGTGGCTGCTTCCTGCCCGGAGTTTGAAATCACTTAGTGTCTCAGTTCCCACTGGTGTATTTTTTATAATTTCCAATTAAATTTTTAAAGTTTGAAATTTTTTAAATTTTGAATCTTTCGAATCTATGTATCATGAAAATATTCCTAGGGAAGTAAAAATCTGTCATTACATTTGTGTGGACTTATCACCTGCCTGGGAAGTATCAAATGCATAGTTATCATGAGAACTTCCAAAGGATGCTAATTTTAGGTTTGTATGTGGGTTTTTTTTTAAAGATTGCTTTTAGTTTTTCCTTGAATGTCAACATTGACATTTTAAGAGAGAAAAGCTTAGCTGTTTAGATGGAACTAATCTCTGTATGCCATGAATGTGATCAGATGTACATTTGATCTTGCTGTTCTCTTTCAGAGTGTGTCTGCAATTCCCTGGGCACCATGAAGGAGCACTGTAATGGCTCTGACTGCCACTGTGACAAAGCCACTGGTCAATGCTCATGTCTTCCCAATGTGATCGGTCAGAACTGTGATCAGTGTGCACCCAATACCTGGCAGCTGGCCAGTGGGACCGGCTGTGAGCCATGCAATTGCAATGCTGCACATTCCTTTGGGCCATCCTGCAATGAGGTGAGGGACTGTGGCTAGGGGTAAGGCCTCTGAGATGCTCAGTGACAACTAGCCCATCAGATGACTTTGCCCTGTATGGAGGAAGGCCAACATATAGCACCCAGCTTGGTATGCAGATGTGTACTGGCTGGCTGTCTCTGCTTGTCCTCCTTGACTGAGACAAGGTCCTCATTTAACCCATCCACAGCATTTCAGTATAGTGTCCAGCTATGGATGCAGACTCACATATCATTCCTTCCCCTTGTCTGGCCCCCAAATCCGTTTTCATAGTTGCTCAGCTTGAAAGGAACTACAGAGCCATCCGCAGCATTGCTGGCATAGGCTAAAACTGACACTCTCCCAGAGTTAGATGAGCAAGAGGTGGCCTAGGATTGGTGTCAGTCTATGGAAAAAGTGAAGGTGCTGAAATCCATGCTCGAGACCTTTCCAAGCCCCTTACAAGAGAACAGCTAGAAGTGCTCGTGTGACACCTTCTCCCCAGTCTGCACTACAGGTGTCCAGGTTCCACTTCTGTCACTTAACTAGGTTGGGACAAGTTACAACTAGCTTCTTCACTGAAACCACCTGACAGGTCTTCTGTTTGGACTGCAGTTCACCGGGCAGTGCCAGTGCATGCCGGGCTTTGGAGGTCGTACCTGCAGTGAGTGCCAGGAGCTCTTCTGGGGAGACCCTGATGTGGAATGCCGAGGTGAGGCCAAGCCCCAAGCTGATTCTTTGGTTGGATGGGTGAGGATGGGGATCTTAGGTCTGCAGGGGCCTTTGGTAAATTCTAAAGTGTAGTCAAAATGACATAATAAATTTGTGCTCTTTTTTTTTTTGAAAGAACTAATCTAGCCTTAATGGATAAATGTGTCTAGAACACAGAGGGTGTGCTCATTTCTTCAGCCCCACACCAAGGGGAGTGTCATCTGTCTTGGTACACAAATAGGCAAGAACACATGCGCACCCTACAGTATACACAGTCACTTTTAAAAAATGGTTTTCAAAGTGAGGCTACACGAGCCATGCCTGCCAACAAACTGATCTGTTTCCTCTGAGCAGTATTCTTTGGACAGCTCCCTTAATTGTGCTTGCATAGATGTGGTTACTCCAGTAAGACCAGTCAATTCCAAGACTCAAGCAGACTCTGAAATAGGCTGCTAATATAGCACCCACCAGTGAGATTAGAAGGGGGTGATAGAGAACCCTGAGTTAAGTGAATATGGTTGGAGTTCCAAGTCTTTTCAATGTGATTCAAACCCAGATTCTCACTCAGGCAGAGAGTTCTTAATAGAACTTACTGCCAAGTGTGGTAGCTCAGCCTGTAAATGCTAACACTTGAGTCTGAAGCAGGACTAGCAAAAGTTCTGGACCAGGCTGGTCAGCATAGTAAGAACCTATCTCAAAGAGCAAAAATAAACAAAAAGCCTACTTATTAAAACCCCATGAGTCAGAAGGAGTGCTTAATTTTTATGTTACCATTGTTTTAACCAGGCAAGTTAGTTTTCAGACCTTAAAAAACATTTATTATTTATTTATTTATAAGCTGTTTATACTGTCACCCATCTGGTTCTCAACTTTTCCTTCCCTATGTTTTAAGCATGCATTTTTCTTGTAGGTCCTTGTATAACTCAAAATGTAAAAATGGCCTTTTCCTCTTTGGAGTACAATGATAACAAGAAATAGCACTTTAAGGAGTAGCTAGTTCTTCAGTATCTTCTATAGATGCTAGAGACCTAGACTTCCTGCCTTAGAATAGGAGGGTGAAATAGTGGTCCAGACCTGAACAAATTGCATCTGATTTTTCAGTGAGGTGAGAATTGCTGGCGGGTTTATCTAGACATTTTAGGTAATGGACACTGGGCATACCTGCTCTGTCTGTTCTTCCCTTTGTATTTCCCTTTTCTCCTTATATAACAGACTTGTTGTAAAGACACTACAAAGATTAGTATGCTGGCTTGGTCCCAGTGGCTCAAGGGCAGCAGGAAGGCAGGCAAATGGAGTGACCCCATGCAAAGAGCACATTAATGGGGCCAGCTGCCTGATTTCAATTCAAGCAGTGCCACATGTACCTCTCTCTGTATGGTATTGATCTTTCTAGTTCTCTATTTCTTTCTTGATATACACATCTTATTATATGAAAACATACAGAGTTTTCATATAATACACATAGAGTTTACTTTTAAAAGTAAATCATATCTTTCCACATTTGTCACTCTTAGATCCCAAGTCTTCATCCCTTTAGCCCAACCACTAAAAAGTTGTTTTCAAGCCCCTTGGAAATACAGTTTCTGGATGTGGGCTCAAGGAAAAAACACCCTAAGAGAGACTGATAGGACCGGGATATACAAATTCTGTGTTCCCTTGCTTCCTCCCAAATCATGCCATCATTCCAACCTCCTCTCTTTCAGATGGAACCAGGAAGTTCCATCTCCTAAAATGTCAAAGTCTAGGGTGCTTGACCTAGTCAGTTCACACTGGCAATTTGTTTATCACTGTGTTTTTTAACATAACATCTACATTGTCTTTCCACAGTCTCTGAGATGGGAAAGTGGGGGTTGTAGAAAGGGAGAACTAAGCAGGTTCTTGGTATTCAGGAGCCAAAAGAAATGTATAAGGGCTCAAGCCCCCATTCAGGCAGGCCCCTGAACAAGAATCTGAGACTCTGACAAAGACTCAGAATTTACAAAGCCCCAAGAGAGAAGCCTGGAATTTCCAGGGTTGGAGAATAGGGTTCATTGCCATCCCTGGAGCTGTGGGTGGCCTGGGTGGCAACAAGGCTTGGTGTTGGCTGAGGGCAGGGGCAGCAGTGTGGAGTGAGACACAGCTCGGGGATCTTGATACTGGAATGCACTGACAATGGGAAGACCCCATAGAGCATCAGATATTAAAGACCACACTCTTCTGGTATTACATAGTAAATTTCGAATCTATTCTCAGTTGAAACAGTTTGTTGGAGGGCACAAATTTGGACTTTTTGCTGCCATTTAGAAACTGCTTGTAGAAGGACTTAGGTCATAGTTAAGTCATCTCCTTATGGGAAAAAAAATGTAGTTATGTGAAAAACAAATGATCGGAGCCTCTGGCATACAAATGGTTGAATGTTCCAATTGTGCAGGCAGCTTGGAGCTCTCGGCCTATTGTGCCAAGTCTGAACAAGCCCACCACTGTACTGGAATGGAAAGACATGTACCCAGGGCTGACCGTGCTAGTTCAATGTACAGCCTGAAGCTTTGTTCTGTATCCTTCAAGGGTCGCGGTCACAGGAGGAATCTTTCTGTCCATTCATAGATGGCAAAGGGAAGAAGGCCAGAGGTTCCTTGAAAGGCCAGTGGCTTTCTAATCAGTGAAACTGCAACATTGAGGCATAGGTGTGGGCTCTGGGTGGTGGGCTGGGAAACTGTGTTACAGTGTTCGCCTCCTGCGTGGGAAGACCTAATTTCCATTCCTCAAGACCATAAAAAAAAGGAAATACCATACATTCCTTGCCTACATATTCATTCTTCCACAATTACCCCCTCCCTGCACCCTCTGCCCTTTGAGGTAGGCTGGCCTAGAACTCCTAATCCTGTTTTGACTTCCCAAGTGCTAGAGTTATCAGTACAAACCACCAAATCCAGCCTACCTACCTTCTTGTTTCTTACTTCCATTGTGACTCAGGAAATAAGACTGTGTTTGAGCTTTCATAGAACCATAAGTTCAGTTATGAAGAAGGTTTGTTTTGTATAATCCTAATAACAGAACACATATACCCCCGAGTTGGGCTACACTTGATAGGTGAGAATGCTGTGAGGTGAGAATGCTATACACAGCTCAGCAACTAACCCAGATTTATTTACCTTGTAAAGCTTTGCATTCATTTCTTGATACCTTGTCTGTCGCTCTTTTGTGCTCCAGTGCCAGACTTAATAGTACAGACAGGCAGAATGGCCAACAAAACCTAACATTTTAACTCTTTTAGTATTCATTTAAAAGCTTGTGGACCCCAGGAGTGATGGGAGCTGGAATCAGTTGTCCTTCAACTTTCATTCCAGACTTGAAGCTTTGTTACCGAGGTCAGAAAAAAGAAAGGGATTGGAATGTCAGAAAAATGAAAACTGCATATAAGAGGATGAAAGTATTAAGATGTCCTTGCTATCAAGAATTTTTTTTAATATTTGGAGACTGCCATGGCACACGTAAAGAGGTCAATAGACAACATGCAGGGGTCAGTTCTCTCCTATCATGTTACTTCTGGGGATTAAACTCATGGTCATCCCTGTAACCCTTTGTTTTTAGTGAAACAGTAACTTCTGTGCAAACTATCAGCAAATCTTTAACTTGTAGCAAAGGCTGTGGTGATGCTTGTGGGCAAAGCCAGGGGTAGGATGTGGTAGGAAGTGGGGGCAGCAGACACCCACTTGATTCTCAAGTTGCATCATTTCTATGTTCAAAATCAGATTTTAATTTCTAATATAAAGGTGAACAGTCATAATAGATACACAGTGAAAAGTGAGTAGGTAGGCCTGACAGGATACACCTATAATCCTAGCTCTTGTGGGAGGTAAGTAATTCAGAGCCATTCTTACTACATAATGAGTTTAAAGCCAGCCTGGGCTCCATGAGGTCTTATCTCAAAAGGTGCTCTTGCCTAACCTGGAGGCTCTTAATGGGCTATTTGGGGGAAATGGGGCATATAAATTTTCAGAGAATTATTTTAGTACTGAGCACTTTTTATTTATTTTACACACCTTAATGATATGGATACAACAAATAACCTATGCAGATGAATATAGCCTCTGTTATAGCGGATGGATCTCAGGCTCAGAGGTTAAGTGGCTTACCCAGGGCCATACCTCTAATGAGGGCAGAACCAGGACCACAGGCAGGCCTGTGAAGCCCAGGGTCCTTTCTCTTGCCACAAGTCTGGTGCTCCTGCCAGTAGCTGGTGTTGAAAGAGAGGAAATGACTGTCCTAGCTAGAAGACAACACAGACATCATGTCACAACATGCCTGTGAGAAGGACCCTCAAGAAATGATTTTAGCTTGAGTTCTGGGAAGGTTTGGTTTCACTAGGTAGTGAGATGCTTTAATGTTAAGTCAATGAAGGTGGATTCTGTTCAGTGAGCAGAAAGGGGGGGCTATAAGGAAGTAGGAAACTTACGTGTCCAAGAAATAGGTACGTAGGTGAATTCCCATTGTCAGAGCAGTTGGTTAGTGTTTTCAGTGCTTTTTAAATCTGTGCAGTATTGTTTGTGGATCTACCTCTTAGAAATCATGATTTTAAAAAAATAACAACCTTAGTAACAGAACAGCATATATACACAGTTACATGGAGTTAGGTTTTTGTCATTGTTGCTAATGATATTTTCTTTACTAGTTTTTAAAATATACGTGATTAACACTTTTTGCATATATACATACATACACACATACACACACACACACACACACCCCACATACATATATACATACATATAATGGCCAGTTTGGTTAAAACAGCAATAACAAAAACCCAGACTATTCAAATGTAAAAATTACATCCTTTGAGCAGGTTTTATTCCCAGGTATTGAATCCTTAGCCATGACAGCAGCTCCACTTCATATAGTAACATCTACCTCATATTCACTTTTAGCACATTCCCAGCATAGTAGTCTTTCTGCCCATGATAGCAGCTGTTAGAATGCTGTGAAAGTAGTTGCCAGCTATAAACGTACTCACAGAAAACATGGAAAAATAAGTCATCAAGAATCTTTTGCAGAATTCCTTGATATCATTTTTTCTTGTGATCCATCAGGCTTTGTGAGCATTTCTTCATCATAGTTCTACAGTAATGACAGGTATGCAATGGATCTAGTTCCAGTGAAGGCATGCATCTGTGTTGCCTTTATGGCCCAGCACTTTGTCAGGAGATATAGTTGTTAACTAGTTATGGGCAAGGTCAGCATATTTGAAATAACCACAGGCAGCAGATGTCTGAGCAATTTACATTCTGCCACAATCAAGACCATAGACCACTGTAATCCTTCCAAAGAGTCTGGGCAGTACACGAATTCACATAAATGTGTTTTAAACTGTTTCATCCCCTAAGTACCACACCAGATTAAACAATATAGAGTTATTTTAAGGGTTAATCCAAGCAATCATTTGAACAGTAGCAGATCTTACCCACAAGTGAACACGTCTACTATCTACTACTTAGAAGACCATATCTGTTTGTCCCTCAAATAGGCTTTTTTTTTTTTGAGAGCAGCCAGGTCAGATGTATCACAGGTAAAACCCCCTATGATTAATTAACCTGAGACAGTCTATCTTTCATTCATCATCTCCTTCCATGAATCCTTCATCTTCAAATTTCTTTACTTCATTCATCCTATCTGGATAAAAGAACTCCCTATCTCTATCTAAGTGATAAGAGATGTCCAGTTTGTCATAGAGTTCTATGTATTCGTTGTGGTAGACATCACGGGTAAGTTTCCAAACTTTCATAATATCTAGATTTTTTTACTCTGGAGAGAGACAGAGTGAGCAAAAGAGAGCACACATGTGTGTGTGCACATGCAAAGAGACAACCTTCACTGCCTATCCTTAGGAGCTGTCCACTTTGTTTTTTGAGACAGGATTTCTCATTGGCCTGGAGCTCACCAACTGGACCCAGCTAGCTGGCCATAGTCTCTAGGAGCTATCTCTCAAGGGCTGAGTTATAGGCCATCACTCTTGACGTTTTAATGTGGGTACTAAGGATCAAAGTTAGGCCCTGTGTTTATGCACCAAGCGCTTTACCTAATGCACTCTCTCTCCAGTATCCTGGAGCTCAGCTCTTCTCCTGAATATCATACTCAGTATGGATTTCTTATTAAAGGGCCTCAAAGGTACCCAGACTGGTAAATCTTTCAGGTAACCTGGAAACTTCTCTGTGAGCAATGAGCGTGCCACATATGGTTCCCCAGTATCCTACATGGTGTAGTCTCATAGTCTGAAAATTCAAAGAGGCAGCACATATTCTTTCCTATATAGAGGAATGGAGGTGGCCCACGTGCATCTCTAGCTGTGTTGGGAGAGTGCCAGCCAACATCTAAAGGCGTAGTTGAACTCTGTTTATGGGGAGATCAGTTAACTGTTCAGAAACAAAAGATCTTAATGAAACTAGGGTCTGCAATTTCAACTTTTTCAATACAGTCATCATTTGACAGGTGTGTTTGATAGTATTTCTGGCAATTTCTCAGGTTAACTTTCTGTTCCTTGGCTTTGAACTTCTGAGAAATACCAATAACACTTTTTTTAAATTTTTTATTTATTTTTGTTTTATATGCATTGGTGTTCTGCCTGCGTGTATGTCTGTGTGAGAGTGGAACTGTAGTTACAGCAGTGAGTTACTGTGGGTGCTAGGAATTGAATCCAGGTCCTCTGGAAGAGCAGTCAGTGCGCTTAACCACTGAGTCCTTTCTCCAGCCCTCACCTATAACACTCTTATGCTGATAGTACCCTGACCTGTGTTGCTGACTTGGCCAGCAAATATAAAGTCCTTTACCATCAGCAACGACTTTCCAGGACTGGATATGCAGCCTTGATGGCAAAACTGGTCTTATTGACCAGTTGATGACACTAGTCATATATTCTCTTGGTCTCTTCCTTTCTACTGAAGACTATTTTGATATTACAATTTAAACATTTTCTTTAATTACTCAAAATTAAAGTCCCTTAAATAGTCATGTTTTTGTTGTAGCAGCTATACTGAGTCACCAGCCCATCGAGAAACTACCTGGCTCCTTTAAAACACTAGGTTACTTTGCTTCTTGTGTTGTGTTTTACAGCTCTACTAGATGGTGGGAGGTTGGGAGAAAGCTGCATATTACCAAATGAAATGGAAACTTGTTCTTAAAACTTAACACAAGTGTTATCTGAGCTCTTCATATTCACTTGAAAAACTGACAGAAGTAGACTTGGCCAGGCCTTTCCCTAGTCTTTTTGGGTCACTACACATTCCACTGTAAGATCCCACAGTGAAATGATTTAAAGCAAAGTTTGGCCTATTGCACTCCTGTGACTTTAATATGCTGCCTGCCCATCCAGCTCCCCACTGTGTAGCCCTGGCTGACCTGGAACTCAGATATCTCTGCCTGCTGGGGTTAAAGGCGTGTACTACCACAGCTGGTTGAAATCTCTTTTTAATCTTCAAAGGGACAATAACCTCACAAACTGATGATGAGATTCTTTCATTTTTAAGGAATATAGAGAACAAATGGTATAAGAATCATACCTAAAGTGATTGACAGCTTAAGTGGCTTCTGGTTTGATAAATCATTCCCTAAAAAAATGCAGAGAAACAAAATGGTGCTTAGAAAAGTTGTGACCTGGGGATTGTTCATTTTAGGTTTATTTATTTTAGTTTGCTGTTGACCAAGTTTACTGCATGGTACTCAGTGCTTTGTTTTGTGAGCAGGTAGGTTCGATTATTTAGGTGCTATTTCTTTTTTTAGATTTTTATTATTATTATTATTATTATTAAAAATTTCCATCTCCTCCCCTCCTCCCAATTCCTTCCACCTCTCCCCTCCCCCTCCATTTCCAGTCCAAAGAGCAGTCAGGGTTCCCTGCCCTGTAGGAAGTTCAAGGTCCTCCCCCCTCCATCGAGGTCTAGGAAGGTGAGCATCC